>JAQJVL010002726.1:0-84145 GCA_035578905.1 Stictocephala bisonia | reverse complement strand
CTCATTCTACTATCTTAAATACAACTAAAATAAACTACGAATAGTAATGAACTCTTAAATATTAACGGCTGTATACATCATCAATACAACATGACAAAAAAACAACATAACCAAAAGTAAACAGTCCAAATTTTAAATATAAGTTTTCTCAAATTGAAAATAGAACAAAGTTTATTTATCTGATTTGATAAACTCATATGCAATATAAAATACACTTTGACTATTTTTATATGATATGTGGTTAGTTTTAAAAACACAAAATACTAAGAGTTAGTAAACTTCTGTTTGGTTTTCAAAGAATTAATGCAATGTATTTCTGTTGAGGTACATCTCTTCTACTATACCACTTATTAGTTCCAGCAGAGTTAAAAATCATACACCAACCCTCAATATTCACGATAGCAAAACAACTTCAGAAATAATGCGTAAAATATTTAATTCTAGAAGTGCAGACTGTTCTCATTGATTGTTGTCGCTGCTTACTTTTTTCATTTCGACAATCAAATCTGTTGTTGATCAATTTGCTCATTTAAATGCTTCCAGTTTTTGAAGCACGGTATTACTACACCACATTCAAGTCATTCATATTAAATTTCTTATCTTTATTATGTCAAAATTTCACAGAGTTTCACGTTGTAAAATGATTATCTTTGTATATATATGATAAACATGTCTCCAATAACATGGATAATTCATTTTTAAATTAGAACCAATGACTACAAAATACACTAAGACGAAAAGTTCTTATGGGAATTTTTCAGACAAGCGGGAGGGAAGCTTACGCAAACAGCCGCTACGAGCGCTGCTCCGAAAGACAGGGAGCAGGCGGGCGAGCGCTCGTGCCTCCTAGTGGCCGTTTGCGTAAAGTCGAGTTTCTACCTGGACGACTGGTCTGAAATTTTAACATGGCTACTTTTCGTCTTAGTGTATTTGTAGTCATTGTTAGAACAAACTAACTAAATTTTCCTTTTTTTACCTTTTGAGAGGGACGAGAGGTAATGGAACTGAGTGATGACAGAGCCGGAACCACTGCCAAAAAGAGTGACTTTAGTTGGATCTCCTCCGAACACAGCTATCTCGTCTTGTACCCACTGAAGTGCCAGCAGTGTGTCATGTAGACCCAGGTTGCCAGGGGCTACCTTGGAGCCCAGGCTCAGGAATCCTTTAAAAACAGCATACAAGCATTTTTATCTTCACTAATATTTTCCATAAATGTAACATTAAATGTCAGTTAAAAATTAACAAAGACAATTAATTCAGGAAGAGCTTTTTGTAATTTGATAAACGTAACTTGTAAGCAACTAATATTGCAAAGGGTGCAGAAGCTTTCTCTCCATCTATAGTTCAAGACATTACTGTACAAATATGTAAGATATCAATATTATTGCATAAAATACCTGCAGCACCAACTCTGTAGTTGACTGTGATGAGAACGACTCCACTGCCGATGAGGAAGTCTGGACCAAAGACCTTGGAGGAGGCGGAGCTGTAGATAAAGCCTTCACCAGGCAAAAATACTATCACAGGATAAGTAGTGGGTGTTGTTGATTTTGTCTTTGCTTCTGCAACTGCTGCTGATGCTCCCTAATGACATTATTTATTAGTTTTGTGTTAATAATAAAAAATACAATTCGAAAATATTAGTAGGATTATTAAAATAAATTTATACATCAACAAGCATGATAAAAAATAGTTTTCATTGGGTGACATAAAATTTAAAAACTATAACATACAAAACTGTTTCACAATTTTTATACTGAGAGGAACAGCTGCACTTTCCAGTTAGTAAATATTATGATACACTAGTGCTTACAGATGGTGTGTAGACATTGAGATTTAGACAGTCTTCACTGAAGGCAGCATTAGGTTGTGGACAGAATGCTCCATCAGTCTGGGCTGTTATCTGACCTGACCAGCCAGTTCGGGCCTTGGCCAGCTACAACACACCAATAAATTACAGCATTATTAGTCAACATTTGTAGCCGTTGATTACTATAAATATTTTATATTACATGTAGATAACATTTAGCAATCTTAAAGTATTTAATGACAAAATCGATTTTGATCTTGTAAGATCATCATCAGTTGTTACAGTAAATACTTTAAAATAGAACATTTGTGAAATATATATTTTAATAGCTTAACTTTTTAAATAAACAAGATTGTACTTGAATAAGTTTGAGGTTTTGTTCAGTTTTAGAAATGATGTAACTACATGATTGAATCAAATACAATATTTGAGTAAAATCTGACTTGGTTGATTAGCAATAATGATGTATTTTCTTTTAAATTCTTATGTATGTAACATTTTTCAATGGCATATAACATTTTGCTTTAAGTATGAATCGTAAAGTTTATTTTTACAATTGAGTGGGGGGGGGGGTAGGACTCCACTTAATATAAACTAATAGTTTGTTATTAACAACTAGTTCTTCCGGTGTCAACCGCGTCAAAGGACTATTTACAATATGTACAGTTCCAGACGTTTTGCCCATGCCACGATGTGGCATCCTCAGTGGTCAGTCTCAGCCTAACCACTGAGGATGCCACATCGTAGCATGGGCGAAACGTCTGGAACTGTACATATTGTAAATAGTCCTTTGACGCGGTTGACACCGGAAGAACTAGTTGTTAATAATGACTCCAGCCGCTTAATAGTTTGTTATCCAATTTTTTGTAGTGTCCAATTCTATTGTAATGGTCCAAGTTTTAGGGAAATGGTATGTATATACACAATTACAATAGTTCATATAAAACACTTACAAATATTCATGGTAAACACATAATCTTTATTTATAATATTAACAATCTTTGTTGTATAATAATAATCTTTGTTGCTTTTATTTAGGGGTGCGTGTGTAGTGATTTTTGAGTTTGAGTCGAGTCGAGTCGAGTAGTTGGCATTTTTTTCGAGTATCGAGTATTTCTCAAGCGAGTATTTACAGAAGGATTTCCTGTTCACCAAAGACAACTGTAAAAGGCAGACACCATACTAAGCCTATGTTAAGTTTTGCCAGATTCATAAATATATACATCTAAATTGAACACAATAATTTTGATTTGTTATTTGTAACTGTAACATGTGATAAATAAAACTTGTTACTTCCTGCCTTCCTACATTTTTATGTGGCATTGTTTTGTTTAACCTTTTTCCTTTTTTCAGAACTAATATTATCTAAGAAATTAAGAAAGTATATTATTAATTGAAACAACGTGGATTATAAAGATTTAATCTGTCCACTCATATCACAGATCAGATTTTCTATGCAAGCCAATTATACTGTTTCCCAGCAGGCCTATATGTTTATCTGATGGTTCAGTTCAAAGTGTACCGCGAAAACGTAGTGAAGCTTGTTGGCAAAAGTTGCATCCAACCAAACTGATGCTAAAATTCAGGCAATATCAGCAAATGCGGTCATTTGCTTTGAGAATTGCCTCTTCTCAACAAAAAATTTATTGTGTACATGCCAAGAAGAGTGGATCTGTATTCTGTGGGTATTTAATTCAGTAATAATAAGGTTACAACTAACCGGAAATAAGCTCTAAATTATATAATCAAATTTGAAAATCTGGATGACAATAACTGTGGTTCAATCAATTGATAATAATAACTAAGCAGGTTTACTAAAAATAAATTTTAAAGTCGCTTAGGATGAATTAGTTTTTAAAATTATGATCGGTAATGAAATATGTGCAACTTGAAACTACTTTGATACATGAGGCTACACTGAGCAACAGATAAATAATCATGTCATAACGAGAAATTCATTAAACATGGTGTAATCGAAAGAAAACCATAGACGTAGTCGGCTAATATAATAGGTCTACCCGATATTGGCGACAAGATGCAGTCTGGAATATCAGCTAAGGGCTGTGGGCTGTGTGGGTGCACTCACCACAGTACGTGTATGAGTGGGTGGGTGGGTTCACCACAATACGTGTATGGGTGCGTGGGTGGGTTCACCACAGTACGTGTATGAGTGGGTGGGTGGGTATCCACTACCGTACATCTAATAGAGTACAGTAATAATATGGAGCACAATAACCTAATGGCATTGTTGTTGTTTTGAAGCAATAGTTATTCATTTAGAATTCTTTTATATTGACTAATTAATACTAGGGGTGAATCAATATACAGTGAAGATTATGGGCAGCTAAACTATAAACTTATGAATAAAAAACTGAGACGTTTGATAAGGCTTCGTTTCATTAAAAATTATTTTCCGAATCTCTAAATTCGTTGTATTTTGTTTAGAAAAGGTCTTCCAACATGTTTCTCCTTCACGTTGGTTGATTCGTGATTGTTTTAAAGTTGACATTGACATCGACGTCAATGTGAACAGGGGACCGTTCAGTGAATTTATGAATCAAAATTATCGTACTTTATCAACTTTTACACTCCAACTGTGTTATTATCTAACCTAGTCAGAAAACCGTTCAACAATTTGACAGGAAAAAATATTGTATGCGCAAATATTACACACAGTTTTGGTGATCTAAGGCGTTTTCGGAATAATAATTAATAGACGTTCGCCACGGATATATATCTATTTTTTATTTGACGGAGAATAAATCAATAATGTTGTGTCACACGCTGCTAGAACGTCATTACCATATTTTATATGATACAGTATTTTCTTGCGTCAAATCATTGGACGATTCCCTGCTCAGATTAAAAAACAAAATAGACCTCAATCAACTCGCAAGAAATAAACGATAATTTCATTTCCGAAAGAGCTGAACGGTTCCTTGCACGTACGTATACTACAACCGAGATGAACTTTCACCTAGAAAAGATCGGAAGTTTGATTCTTGGGATGTAAAGTGACCCGTTCTCGGGACTCTTTTGATTGAATGGTATTATTGATATGAACGAAAATATGCATAATTTCCACGGTGCACAGACTGTTAGATTTGTATTAGTAACAGGTTTTTTGAGCATCTTGAACCGGATCTCTCGCCCTCTTTCTTGGGTCATAAAGACACTAACCAGCACTTCTGTTTTATTCACACTATTTTAGGTTAGGTTACAAGTGACTAGTAGACTCGGCAACCAACATGTGTGATCGCTACTGTTTACAAAGATCGCTACCATCCCAGCTCTGTTGATCACTTTGAACTGAACTAGTTAAATCATAATGAACGAACTCTTTCACTACATCGACTAGTTCATTTGACTGTCGTCGTGTACTACCTATTCTTAGGCGTATTGTTCAGTTCATAATTACGTGTACCAAACTGATAACGTATGATTAAGGGTAAAATAAAACACAAATATTTTTTATAAATAACTTATAAAATTGTTTTCTCTTAAAACTAAATTAAGATGTAAATCTGATATTTCGTGAAATACAACTACTCGCTCGAACTTCGAGTAGTTTTAGGAGCTTCGAGCCGAGTTCGAGTAGTAAAATACTCGATCAAATACTCGAAGTTTCGAGTACTCGCACACCCATATTTTTATTAGCAAATGACATTTTCTTGTCACCATACAAAAATGAGGAATAAAGACCAAACATTAAATTAGCAATTCCAATCAAGATGAATGTAAATATAATAAAAGCTTATATTGACATATTTAATTTATTTCCTATAACATGACTATTTTTAATATCATTATGTAAAAAGCTTAATAATTTTTGAAAAAAATATTTGAGGAAAATTTGACATGGCTTATAATTTCCCATAAAGCTAGCCAAAGATAAGTAGAGATAAGGTGAGTTCTGAAGAGGCTGAAATAAACTGCTACAATAATTTGCAGATTGCAGAGACGGTTCAGCAGAAAAATGTTGAATAAAGTGGAAAAATTAGATCACAGATTTGTTCAGTTACTCTAAATTTTTTTTAATTATATAAAAAATGCTAAAATATGCTATTCTAAGGCAATTTTTGTGTAACGTTTACAGTAAAACTTATGAAAAACTTCAAAAATACCAGGGGTACCCCCATTTGGAAATAAAATTGATACATATTGAAACGAGACTTTTTAAAATTGTTTACCGGATAAAACGAAGTATTAATAATGTTTGTTGTGCTTGAAATTTATTGCATGTAATTTTCAAGATAGTAACACGTGTCAGAGAAGATGGTAACAGTCAAATTAAACTAATTAGACACTCTCTCCTATATTATAAAAATTAACTGTATGACCAAAAACAAATGTATGCTACCAAAAACGCCAGGAGGTTTATTCCAAGTCTTATACAGCGTTTTTTTTTTTTTTTTTTTTTTTTTTTTTTAACTATGACACCGTTGGGATCTTGTAAACTACAAACAAACTTTACAACAGTTACTTAAAAAATTTTTTTAAGTTTTATTATTTTTATAAGTTTTTTTATGGAGTTTCAAACAATGAAACACTTGACATGGTTGAAGTGTATTTTCTAAGTAACAGAAACTTTAGAGCAGCAAGTATCGCATGTCGAGACAGGTATCCTAATAGACATGCATCTATAAACCAAAAAAATGTATTACATTAGGTTAATTACATTACGTTTATTACACAGCAAACTGTAATTGTTGACAGACTTAAAGTTTATAGGTTAGTATTTGTTTATGTTTCAAAAATGGCATGAATCTAATTGACAGCTGGCTATGGTAATAGTGGTCTATTAGCCCACTTATAACGTATAAGCTTAAGTCTACCTGTATTATGGGCTCCATGTAACTCATATACGGTTGGGTATATAATTGACAGCTGGCTATGGTAATAGTGGTCTACTAGCCCACTTATAACATATAAGCTTAAGTCTACCTGTATTATGGGCTCCATGTAACTCATATACGGTTGAGTATATAATTGACAGCTGGCTATGGTAATAGTGGTCTACTAGCCCACTTATAACAGATAAGCTTAAGTCTACCTGTATTATGGGCTCCATGTAACTCATATACGGTTGGGTATATAATTGACAGCTGACTATGGTAATAGTGGTCTACTAGCCCACTTATAACAGATAAGCTTAAGTCTACCTGTATTATGGGCTCCATGTAACTCATATACGGTTGGGTATATAATTGACAGCTGGCTATGGTAATAGTGGTCTACTAGCCCACTTATAACAGATAAGCTTAAGTCTACCTGTATTATGGGCTCCATGTAACTCATATACGGTTGGGTATATAATTGACAGCTGGCTATGGTAATAGTGGTCTACTAACCCACTTATAACACATAAGCTTAAGTCTACCTGTATTATGGGCTCCATGTAACTCATATACGGTTGGGTATATAATTGACAGCTGGCTATGGTAATAGTAGTCTACTAGCCCACTTATAACATATAAGCTTAAGTCTCCTTTATTATGGGCTCCATGTAACTCATATACGGTTGGGTATATAATTGACAGCTGGCTATGGTAATAGTGGTCTACTAGCCCACTTACAACAGATAAGCTTAAGTCTACCTGTATTATGGGTTTCATGTAACTCATATACGGTTGGGTATATAACAAATTACCCAAGTCATATTTACTATCTGAAACCACCATAAAATATTGGGTATTCTTGTTGAGAAAATTGAATTGGCCACCATACTGAAAAATGGTGTCCATTTAGAAAAATGTTACCTACATATTTTGATTCCTCTCCAAAAACAAGAGAATGTTCCCCATTTCAAGTTTGTTGTCAGCTTTATATAGTTTACAAGATCCACCAAGATTAACATCCAGTAAAAAAAGGTACCACAGTTAAAAAAACACTGTATATATTTTAACACGATGTGGGAGGAATGGATTTAGTTACATTTAGGCACAATGCAATAAAAACTATAAACAATTGCCTCAAAACACAGTTTAAAAACCACATAACCTCTCTAGATTACACAATATAGATGCTTTCATTTACAAGCTTTGAACTGGCCACTGAACTTAAGCAAAACATAATTAAAACTGCATAATACTGACTGAAAATCAGTTGATACCCATTAGGACTTTCCTGTAATAGTAAACCGAATAATAAATGCCATAATAATCATATTGGCCCTGGATTGGAAATAATATATAATGGAGAAATAAAATATATTACCTTGTCCAATCACTTTTATTTAATACACTATATGTTTCGATCCTTAGATCATCTTCAGGTGTATATTTCAACAAAATATCATGTAGGTATCAAAAGTGCATTAATGTCTTATCAGTACGGTCAGTGTATGTACACAGAATAAAACTGTATAGGTCATTAGAGTCTTTCATAATAAAACTTTAAAATGGTTAAAACTTACTAATCTAAAAATACATAAAATAATTAACACTTGTTAAAAATTGACCGAGTTAAAATAAACTGTACTATTTAGTCACTTGTGATGTAATACTAAATGAAAATGTTGGAGCCTTCTTCTTCTTCTTACTTGCAATCCATTGGTGTCTAGATATCTTCCTGTTGTTTCTGTATATATGTATTAAATATAATGTTAGATTTGAAAGATATCTGGTCATTAAGTAAATTATTTGGATCAGTCTTTTTTGCTTTATAGATGGCTAATTCTTCTTTGACATCAAGTTTAAAACTTTTCAATAAGACTTGAATAATGTCAATATTATTTTCAATAGATGTATAACTATGGGATTCGGATACTAAGTGTTCAGCGTAAGTGGACTGTTGGTGTTGGGAATTTTTTGGTATATGCTCTTTAAATCTTTGTTTGAAAGATCTCCTAGTTTGGCCAATATAAAATTTGGGACATTCATTACATTTGATTCTGTAAATACCGGATTTGTCATAATTATTTGAGGTGGCTGGATTGTTTTGTAAAAATTTTTGGAGAGTATTGTTGACAGTATGTACAAGAATAGTATTGTTTCTGTTAAATATTCTATTAATGATATTATTGATTTTCCCATAGTATTGCATTCTTATATATCTTTTTTTTCAGATTTTTCACCTTCTTCTTTCTTCTTGTTTTGTTTGTGTCTATTTATTATGGAGTCGATCATTTGAGTTCTGAATCCATTCGCTTTAGCTACATGTTTTATTGTAAAATATTCTTTTATGTACGCTTCTTGATTTAAAGGATATGTCAGTAATCTATGCACCATGGAATTGTATGCCGCAATCTTATAGAACCATGGATGATTGGATGATTTATGAATTGTATGATCTGTTGCTTTTGTTTTTCGATACACTTCAAATTCTAAATGGTTGTTTGATTTCTTGAGAGTAACTTCTAGGAAATTGATGGCTTCATTGTCTTCGGTTTCGAGTGTAAAAACCATTTGAGATTTTTATGCAGATTATTGAGCTGAGTTAATACTAGTTGTGCTTGCCTCCCTTACATTATTATTCCCTTCTATAACTGCAAAAATGTCGTCTACATATCTATGGTATGTTTTAATTTTTGCAAGGGTTCGGTTGTTTGTATTCAATGTATGCTTTTCGATGTGGTTGAGGAAGATGTCAGCGATGAGTCCTGACAGTGGGTTGCCCATGGCTAATCCATCTTTCTAAGTGCAAAACTTTCCTTCAAATTCAAATGAGTTCTGTTTTAAGACAAGTTTTAGAACAGCGGTTCTCAACCTTTTAGCACTTTGGGAGTCCTCTTAGTTTTGGGGCTATAGGCTTTATTCTGTTTGTTTGCAGTTTTTGTTCTTTACTTAAAAGAACTGATTTGTTGATGGCTTTCCTAATTGCTTTGTTATATATGTCTGTGGGGTCGTTGGGAGTCTCTGAAATGTTGTTTTTCTCAAAAAAACAGTTTATTTTAACTTGTTCAATATTTAACAAGTGTTAATTATTTTATGTATTTTTAGATTAGTAAGTTTTAACCATTTTAAAGTTTTATTATGAAAGACGCTAATGACCTATACAGTTTTATTCTGTGTACATACACTGACCGTACTGATAAGACATTAATGCAATTTTGATGCCTTCATGATATTTTGTTGCAATGTACGCCTGAAGATGATCTAAGGATCGAAACATGTAGTGTATTAAATAAAAGTGATTGGACAAGGTAATATATTTTATTTCTCCATTATAATAAATGCCATTTTTGGTTCTGTTGAATCAATTTAATAATGAGATACAGGTCACAACACTCGCAACTGATTTCAAATAACTTGTCAACCCTTATCATAGATAAGACATTCATGAAATTGTTGTCTTTAATTAATTTACAAAAGGTTGAAGTAATATTCAACAACCATAACCACCATTATATCTTAACACAACACATATTTATGATAATGAATATTTGAATTTACAGTTTATTAAATACGAATACTTCTTAAACTAGCCATACTCTTAAACCCTCTAAATGTTGTACCTGAAATCGTTCAGGCTTGTCTCCATAAGGTATACCAAGAAAAGCATCAAAGGCTATGTTAGTGGTTGCAGGATTCGCAGGCACGTTGATGCCAACGACTATCCCCTTGGTGGTCGTGACGGGCACATCTGCACTGAAACACACCAACACTGTTAGCTATGTGACCTTTAGTGGGTCTACGTGTGACCTCACTTCTGTGATTGGATAAGTATTGTATTTTTTCATGTACTGTATTGATTACATACACTTGTTGATAAATGTTGTTTGAGAAATTAACAGTTAGTCAGTTGATAGCTAAGTAAAAACTTTAACAAATCATTCTGGGGAGGAATTAAACAATATTCTAATAAAAAATAAGAATATGTAAAACATATATGCTATGTTTTTTAACGTGATAGGAACGTTACCGGTATTATTTTAAGTCTCAAAATCTAGTCAAATACTAATGATTTACTATTAAATGTCATACATTTGTTCTGCTTTTTCTTGTATAGTTCCAGATGCAGTTCCTCTCACAAAACAAAAAATTAAAACTAACATGTTACATTTGGGGCACTATGCTTAGGATTTCAGTAGTAATGAAAGGAAAGGAAAGCAGCATACCTGATAAACTTGATAGATTGGTACAATGTTGATAGATACAATCACATAACAAAGAATTGCATCACTTTTTAGTGACTGAAGAAGGGGCAAGTGGCCCCGAAATATTTCACTATTCAATTCCTTGTGATATGATTGTGTCTCTATTCACAATGAACCAGTTTACCAAGTTTATCAGGTATGCTGCTTTCCTTTCATTACTACTGAAAATTAAAACTAAAAAATTGCAATTTTAAAACAGTAATAATTATGTAATTAATATTTTTCTAACTTTCAAGAATTACCAATAACAAAATTGTTTGCCAAGTTTAATTTAAAAAGTCTGTTTTTACAGGTTTTTTCTTAAAGCATATGCAGGAAAACAGCAAAAATATTTAAATTTAAGTGTGTCTAGCACTGGAAAAATTTAACGAATAAATAATACATGCGATTAAACAAATTAAAAAAGTAATAATGCTATTATAAAATATTCAAATAAATATAAAGAAAGATCTTCATAAAGTACAATAATAACCTAGAATAAAAACAATGATAAATCATTGGTTCATTTCACATTTCAGACTCAGAACATACTAAAACAGAAAATTTGAATTTATTGAAAATTCTTAAATGCTATGGCTACAGGAAATTTGAAATTAACAAGGCTATCAACAGACAAGGAAAATTAAGATCGCCCATAGAATAACAACAAGAAGGAAGAAAAAACTACACCATTTTACCATATGTCAAAGGGATTACAGAAAAAATAAGCAGTTTTAAATAAACATAGTGTAAAAACCGTGTTCAAACCACCTACAAAAATAAAACAATTTTTACGTTCAACCAAAGAGAAATTTCCGCTACAAACTTCTGGTGTTAACCATATAAAATGTAGCTGTGGCAGGTGCTACGTGGGGGAAACTGAAAAACTGGTCTCAACTAGAATAAAAGAACACATCAGATGCACAAAAATGAAGATATAGAACATTCTGCAATTGCCGACCATTCGTTTAAAACAAATCATGCAATAAAATTTGACAAAGTAAGCATTTTAGTAAATTCTGATAATTATTTCAAAAGGAAAATCTTGGAAGCTATAGAAATTAAAAAGCATACTGACAATTTTAGTAAAGATAGTGGGATAGAATTGAGTGATACGTCGAAACCAATTTTAAGCAAATTAAAAGTACAGTGCATAATGGGAGGCCAGCAGTTCCCACGCATCAAAAATAGTCTAGAACATTCCAGAAGCGGTCGGAGCCAAGAAGGAATGGAACGGTATGGAAGTTACCAGAACACCCTCTCCACCACCAGGCGGGTATATAACCTACAAGCCCGGCCCGTCCCTGCCAGTCGATTTCTGTAATACAGTGATAGTCTCGTCCTGAAGATGGCTTACTGTAATGTGGCCGAAATGTCTGCATTGTTTGTACATTGCCCAGTGACAAGGTCAAACCCCAAAGACCTAGAATTTGTTAGTGATAGTGATGACCGTGAAAGCCTACCCATGAAGAAAAAAAAATCATTAGTTGTCAATATTATCAAGCATTAGTAACTTAATTTTATTTATTTTTTATTTTATTTTATTTATTCGTAAGACGCCGATCGTCAAGATATGGGCGAATATGGATTTCGAATGAGTGTGATGAGTGTAGATGAGCGAATGTAGTCATTGTTACAAACTAAGGCCGACTTATTCCTTAGAAAGTGTCATTAATTAATAGCCCAATGACAAATGAACAGCCGGTGATTGTCAGCTGATCCTTCTCAAAATGTATTGACTCTGATTGGGATCGAACTGAGAACCTTTAGCACATGAAGCTGGGATTGAACCAACTACGCTACCGACCAATTGTAATAGTATTAATTAATAATGTAATAGTATTACTTTACCAAAAAGCTTGAATAGAATCAAGAAAGGATAGATGACTTTTTCATAAATGTTAAGCAAACGACACGGGAGTGAAAGATTGAAAAATGAAATGAAAATGTGAAATAGTATTACAGTACCTGGAACACAAATGATGGCAAACTTAAATATTCTTAAGTAACTATTCAACTTTGATTTGTTATCAATTCATTGTTAAACTTTTATGACGAGACACCTCTTACTGCTTGAAACAGTGTGTGTAATGTTTTTGTGTTAATACAGACAGAGTTTGAATCTGTATGAAGTCTGAATGACTACAGAAGGCCTCTACAAGTGTGGCATTCTTGTAAAAACACTAAATAACACTCAAACAAAGGACAGGAAGTAAAAAATGTGAACTAAAATAAAAAATTACACAGACAATTAACAAACACAGAATGTCAACATTTACAGTATAAATAATTTTCAGTCATACCTATGCTATGGCTATACTTATGTTAATTCTTGGCACATATACAGTGTCCATTGTTTACAAATATATTTTATTGGGTTGTTTTACTTTTGGTTTATTAATTTTTGGACCTAATTTTACTTCTCGATTCTTTCTGTTTGAATTAGCTAATACATAAAAGAGCTATTCACATAAGAGAGGTGCTCATAATGTGGTGTTGCTCTTGTAGGTGTACGTGTGTCGATAAAATTAAAGAAAGAAGAAAATAATTATAAATTCATTACTATTTTCTTTTATATGCATCTGATTTGTTTTGTTCATTTGGAGATCTTAGTATAAATTAAGTAAATTTAATGTCCTTTATGTAATCGAGCAAATTCTTTAAGCTCCCAAGTGTACGCATTTTTGTGTAAAAAAGGTTTTTAATTTGTTAGAAGCTAGAGGTTGAATAAAAGAAAGGGAAATTTCACCTAAATAAAGTTTTTAAAATCTATTCTAACCACTTTTGTATGAAGAGTGATTAAAAGTTGGTCACGTTTTATCATAGTTTTAATTAGACATGTTGAACAGCCAGAAAGCACCTGACCTCCTAACATGCTTGAGGTTTATCAGTGTTAGTCATGTACATCACAGGGGCCGCTGGCAACTGTTATCTATTCAAGTTTAGATACCAGTATCAAATCCTGGTTGACATCATTGATCCACAAACACACCCAAACACCACTCCCTTTACCTTGAAACACTTCTCAATGCCATTAAACCACTTGAAACTAATAGCTTTTCTGGAGATGAGTATGTTGGAAAAACCACAACAAATCACTATTATTAAGAAAAATGTTTCAGACGAGTTTAATGAAAATTTTTAATCAGTCTAGTTATTTAATTGAATGTTTTGCCATAGTAACATCAATGTAAGAAATGCAACATTTTCTCAGAGTATAGGAAACCCCTTGTAAAAACCATTTGTGTAACTAAAACTATTGCTTTTATAAGCACACAAATGATTTCTCATGCAATGTTAAATGTTGTAACTCGAATTATCAGCTGTTTTGTGGTCTATTGTGGAGCGCTTGTGTAGTCCCATGTAAATATAATGCAGTTTAAACCAGCTGTGGTTGTGGGCCTCACAAACTAACCAAATTACTAACACAAATATTCCTATTTCATGAGATATTTATTTGTAAGTAATAATATAATCAAGGCTAAAACTATCAGTTATATCAATGAGTAGAATGAAGAGAAGTGTTTCTAAAATAGAGGAAATATAGTCAAAGAATTTTTGTTACTTCAATTAACACTTTGAAGCCTAAGCCCGAAGATAGATCAGGCGACGCAAACTGGCGTACTCGCCGACGCCCGAGAATAGCTCGGGCGCCCATATTTAATTCATTATACAGTAGTCCCTCTATAATCCGGCCCTGCGCCAGTCCGGCCCCCCCAGTAATCCGGCCAGTTCTATCATATTGATAAAAGAACCAGTTCTGGTTCCAGAAAACCAAAGGGGGATATAGCTTTCATATCAGGAATGTTTCAGGAGTGAAAAGTGCTGATAAACAGAACAATAAAACGACAATTTCTGATCAAAAGATAAACGAAATAACTTTTTCAGACTGTAAGATAAATAAAATAACTTCATCAGAAAATATCTGCCCACAGTCAGCCTTTTCCTTATCAGTACTATCAGCACTTGAAAGAACAGATAACATTAAAATTCCAAATGCAGTAAAGAGGAAGATACTCCTGAGCCCCACACTTGTTTATCCTGACCCTTTCTTATCACTTCCTGTCCGATAAAAACACCTGATGGCAACATTCCATTCTGTTTACAATTGATATCTTATGAATATGATTATGCTTCTAGTTTTATAGTGTATAATAGTTGAAAGGTTTTTATAGTGAGGTAAATATATTAGAGTTTCTTTGTTTAGACATCTTATTAATAATGCAAAACATTGCATTAAAAAATGATAGGAAACATAATTGAAAAATACATTTTTATGATAATATTCTGTCAGCACAAGACAACTCTTAATAATGTTACCATTTTTTTATTTTTATCAATAGTTACATTTCATTTTAACTATTTTTTCTTTTTTGCAAAGTTTTAAAGGGTTAATGTTTTCAATTGTTGTAAGCTTTTTAACTTGTTTTTGATTCATATGCAACAGAGTTATGTAACACGTATCAACTGGTGTACCATACTTTTCTTACTTTGAAACTATTGTACATCTTTATTGTAAAAATTTACTTTATTAATTACAATATACATTCTATTATGTAATTTAAGCATGTTTTACAATTGAACTCCAGTAATCCGGCTTTTTCACTAATCCAACACATACCTGGTCTGAATTGTGTCGGATTAATGAGGGACTACTGTATCTTTATTATCGGCATATAATCGGGTTTAGGTCATCTGAATATGTCTTTTAGTTATCTGTTATTATATTTTATCGGTCTATTAATTTTTTTTATCTACATCTGGTCTTGGATAAATAATTATCGTAACAGCTGACAAACAGCTGAGCGGTATTGTTTATGTCAGCATTGTTTATGTTGTTATATTTTGCTATTATATTTATTATATGTTATTATATTTAGCTTATATTATTATATTATTTATATTTAGCTTATATTAGCTTATATTATATTTAGCTTATATGTTATTATATTTTATATTATTATATGTTATTATATTTAGCTATTTTTTGTTTTACATATTTTTGTACTTATTTGTAGCTTCTGTAAAAAATAAAAAATGTACAACACCTAAAGTTTTGCCCATCATTGAAAGGAGAATTTTCTCCCCTTTACAAAGATATATAATATAACCTTTTTATGAAATTTATAAGACATTTACAATTTTTTTAATGTGAACATAAAACCCCCAGGATTCCATGCCAAACGGAGTATTAAGGGCCCAGGCTTCAAAGTGTTAATGACATAGAATAGAATATATTTTGTGTCTCTTAAGCCTTGTGAGCAATGACCATTGTCTTTAAAGTATAATTAATCACCAGAATAACATATAAAACAATATAGTAGTTGAATCAAATATAAACTTAATTTAATTAATACAAACAACCACATGACTTATCAGAAAAAATACATATGTAGAATTAACAAACAAAGAAATTTGGTAAGAAACATTTTTAACCCTTTTAGGACGAAGCAGGCAAATCGTCGCCTGCACTTAATTTGCAGGCCCCTTTTGTAGTTCAATACGGTTAACAAATCAAATATAAGTCTAGGTCAATTGAAAGTATGGCCTCTTTAACCCTTACCGCTGTCAAGAATGCGCAACTTGTCCCTAGAGCCATGACCTATTTAAAAAATCAAAATTTGAATTGATCAAAGCTATATATGGTTTTAGGTTCTTTAAAGTAAAAATAAAACAAACAAAATATATAAAATTATCTAATGATAAAACTACTCACTAAACAATGACAAAAATAATAATGAAAAGTTGATATTTTTCTAATAATTTTTTTGCGTGTGATATGCTTTGAAGCAATCTTCCATAAAATAATAAGTAAACTAAATCAAGAAGAAAATTCACAAAAAGAATCACTAAGAAAGTTCATTTGGTCGTGAATTACAAGCTACTAACTAATTTCAAACAAATACAAACACAAGGGCCACTGCCCCTGTGGTCATGGCTTGGCCGGGCTGTAGTCCGGGCTTGCCATAGATAAAAATAACGGTTCATGGCCTGTCTCTTTACAAACAGTCCTCTTGATATCACATACTAGGTGGCAATAAATAGACCCTCCATCCCACCCTGGATCATATGTTTGTTGACAACACGTCATTTCAGCTGATAAATTAAATGACCGCAGCACTTGAGTTCATGGTTCTAAAGATTATTTTAAATGTACGCAGCATATGCAGTCAAGGCTCGGTAAGGGTTAATGTATAAAATACGATAAATGGTTACATCAAGAATGAAACATGGTGAAATCACCCCAGATATAGAAATAGAAAATATAATAATGGATTTAGATTAATTAAAACTGGTAATGATCAATGTATAAGGAATGAAGTCACATTTTGGCACTGGGAATATATTTCCTACTTAAATTAAGAAATAAAAATACAATAGTTTTCCATGATAGGTATCCAAACAAGCTTTCATTTTTATGGAGGATTTTTTATACCATCTTCAATATTTCAAATCAAAAGACATCTGACCACTTTACTAGTAATTTCAGTTTTATCAGAAAGCAAGGAGACAACAACAATCGAGTCCAATGAGGTGATTTCTTTCTTAACAATGAAAAAAATCATATAAATAAAACGTTTCACTTAACACCTTTGCACTACTTATTGAAGTAATATAAACAAAGATTAAACAGTAAACTGGGCTGACATAATCTGTTAAATGATTGTGAGCTGCGCGATCTACCCAATTAAGTCAATAGAGAGTGGCATTTTAAGAATTACAAGTAGCCTTCCTAATGATAATTTATAGTTACGCAAAAACTATATAAAGGCTTCTTTACAGGGAAACAAGTTGCATAACTTTAGATGTTAAGAAATTTTTTTTATATTTATTATATTTGTTCTACATTTTAACGTTTTTAATGATATTTGGGTAAACAGTCCAACATAATTTAAGTTGACAGATAGCACAGTATTGAACTCTTTATACAATTGACAAATTTTTTTGATTTTCACTCTATTCTCTACTCACATCACTTAAACTTCATCTAAACACTTATTATGAAATTTTAAGTGATTAGCTTTTCTAGTTACTTTTCAACACTTATCTATCCTCATAAAACCTGAGTACCAAATTACTATCTATAAACATTAAGTCAATGTTACAAATCTGACCAAGAAAAGCATTAATTCAGTAATGAAAATGTTGGTAAATTCAATAAAACTGGATACAAAGCTGTAACTGAAACACTGCATTCACTGAAACCTTATGATAAATTGTTAGCACAGATCATTAACAACAATGCTGTACATGTTATTGTTACTGTTTCTGTCATATCAAAATTCACATCTTTAAGTTTGGTTCAGATTTGTAAACTGTGTCATCAGACTAATATAATTGTTTTAGTTAAAAATAAAATTTTGTTTAGTTTCATAAATGATAAATATGTAATGGAGTAGTATGTATTTGAACATATCTATATATATAAAATCCAATCTATGTTTGTTTGTCTGTCTATCCTTTATGCGCTACCAAACCGTCCAGCCGATCTCGCCATGAAACTTGGGGAAGTTGTTCTATATACCCCAGGGAAGGTTTCTGTCCTATTCCCGTTTCTTTAATCCCTCAGGGCTTCTGGACTTCTAAAGTTTCAATGTTAATCAAATAGCAGGATGCATGAAGGTATAATAAGTTAAATATAAAAAGAATATCAGCTATGGGTTTTAAATATGTCAAAATTAAATTAAACCATGTGTTAATTTTTTAAACTGTTTATATTTTTATGTTTTGATTTCTTGTGAAGCTATATTAATTGATTGATTTATTTGATTAACAGCTGTTGAATAAAAACAAATAGAATAAAATTGTGGTAGGCAAAATTTTCAAAATTAAAAATAATTGAGTACAGTAGTAAACTACACAAAACATCAGCTGTTGTAAATTGGATACTGTGTAAACTGAAAGGTTGCTGCACATTTCAATGATACAATCAAAACTCAATATTATGACCGGCGAAGCGGGCGGGTACAGCTAGTAGGTAAATGAAATCGAGGTTTGGACACATCATCAGAATGTAGGAGACAAGAATGGCTGAGATATTTTGAGAAATAAATTAAAGTCTGAGAAGGAGTAAGTGACAACCGGAGATAAAACTTGACAAGTTGGGAGCAGCAGACAATTTACTGATAGTGGTGAATGGAAGTCTTGTCAACCACACTCGGGTAACTGGAGTGGATACTAGATGATAACAATGATGATGATCATGAATAGTGAATAGAATTTTTTTCTTAATATACATTAGTTCAAGAAATATCAAAATTATGTCTAGACACGTGCTGAATTATGTTGTAAAATTTCCAAATACAGTACATACAACAAAAAAACACACAAAATGATACTAAAGCCAACAAGTTGTTACTAACAATAAAAGTTATTATTTTATATGTTTTAAACAAAATTGAATTGGGTACAATGTTGTGTTTATGGGAAATGTTAACCAACATGAAATTAATATTTAATTTTTCACTATAAAAGCACATTCTAAATGGCACTACAAATTCTATCTTTTTCTGAGAATTCCATTAAAATCAGTAGTATGGCAAATTAATAACTTAGCAAATTAAATGCTGACAGATCTTACTTAGTTCTACATGCCTTGAAATAAAAATTTGGTGCTTTTGATTAGAAATCAATTTTGATCACTTTTTTAACTTTTATTAGGAATATTATTATTAAAAATAAATTGAATAATAACTATAATTAAGTACCCTTTATTCATTTTTTTAATAATACATGACCGGTTTCGGCTCTTAGGCCTTCTTCATAGTGTAAATATTACACTAGTAGCTCTAAATCGTGAACTAACTTATGCATTTATTAACTTTCTGTCATTTGATTAAATACTTCTATATTAACAATATATAGAATATACATCTATATGTACATTATGTACAATATACATCTATATGTATATAAAAAATTGTATATTTTATATATAAAATGTATATATATATATATATATATATAAAATACAATAATACATTCTGAAAAAAATAATGGAGTCTGAAAAAGCATTAAAAGTTCTGACAGTACAGAAAATAGAATTATATATACATTTTTCTAGTGATCAAAATTACTTCACATTACAGTTACAGAATGTGTTGTGGAGTTACCATATGACATGATGGAGGGTTACAATGAGCAGAGTCAACAGCAGAGTCCAAGCCATGGCTGCGTACTGATCCACCATATGTTACTACATCACAGGTAGATAAAGGCGTGGAGCACTTCACTCCCAAGTTGGAGAATTACTCATGATCTATGAATAATTGGCATTCCCTGGAACCAATGTTAAATTTATTGATATACCTTAGGGATTTACAAACCAAAATCAATTGCAATTTCATTAAATTAGTTTAGTAAGCAAAATATCTTAATATATGTAATCAAAAAAAAGATGTACTCACTAATCTCGAAATCTCTGGGAAAAGATTTTGATGAAATTTTGAGGGAAGTTAGCTTTTGTATCATAGAGACTCACTAAGAAAGGATTTCTCAGAATTCCATTCCTTAGGTGTAGAAGTAGCCTCAATGTTTCCTTTTTCTATAACAGTAACAATGGTGTTAATTTAATAATTTATTTCAAACAGCTTATACAAAAAATATGAACATGGCACAAAAGCTTGGCTAATTTGGTTTTAAATGTGAAATGTTTTCGGTAATTTCTACTAAATCTGACATGATTGCACTATTTTGCATTCCCCTAAGGTAGACTTAAAGGGTTTTCTGGACTATAAAACTTTGTTATCTATGAAAACGGCAGCAGACTAGCTAATCTGTATACCACGAAGGGAAAGGTAAGCAAGTGTAGATAACCACCCCGTAGCAAAGCAAGGACTGTCAGGTAGTAACTTAAAAAAAGGAAACGAGTGGTTAAAAAAATATAAAGTTAATCCTAGACTTGCAATGTCTGTATGATTTGTATATTTGGGCATGAATTTAAAACACAAACAAATAAATGTAAAACAACTACATGGCTGGAAAAAATTATTTATGGTAGGGTATGCAACACCTACTTAAGGTGCATTGAGAAATTCTACTTCTAAACCCTCTGAGAACAACTTAAGCTTCCACCTGAGAAGATACCATTTGAAAATATAACTAGTTATTTATGATATGTTTTTCTCATAATAAAAACATTGTTATTTTAGCATTGAATTATTTTATTTAAATAAAACAAATAATTGTTGAGTATGTAAAACTCCTAACAGTTCACTTGGTGAAGCAGTCTAAACAAACTGAAAGTTTCTCTGGAAAACTTGTTACAGAAACGCAGTCCAACATAAATATGCTTTTAAAGAATGCTAGTAAACAGAATTAAACCATGACTATCATTGTAGCAATAGGTTACTGAAACGTTTAGCAACACATAACATGACAGTTATACAACTTCTGTGAGGCAGAGACTTAGGGGTGTGTTTCTCAATAGAAATGTCATATTGATATTTTATTGAATTAATAATTTTAAATAATATTAATATGATAAAAATTATATCAGTTATTATTGTACACTGTTACTATACACTATACTGTTTATATACAAAAATTATAGAAAATGAACTGTTATTAAATTAGACACCGCAGATGACACATTATACCTACATTTAATAATATGTCACTTTAGAGTGTAAGGTAACAAAAAAATAAACGATTTAAAAAAATGTATGTATGCCTACTGTATATTCATGTATGTATTCTATTTTAATTTTAGTTAGATTTATATAAAAAGGTTTGTCTATTTCTTGTTACGATTGTACAGTTTGCGTAACTTCACATTTTGTATACCAGACACTCCTCAACAAGCCTTATGTCAATATCTCTCTATCTCAATGTTTGTGTTGTTCGTATTTCACGGAAAACAAGAATCTTTTCCTTTATTCTATTCAAGTGAATGTGGTTATTGAAAGTCTGTTCTCAGTATCAAAATTCATACCATATTATTCTTATAACATTGTTTTGTTCTGAAAATGTCATTTATTTTTGTATTCTTAATTTCAGCTGTTTTTATTCTTATTATTTTTAAACATAAAATATCAACAGTTCAGTAGAGCATACTATCCTTCTACTGTACCAAAGCAAAGATACTTGGCAGGTTCAAACCAAATTTCTTAATAGTTACACTTTTTTTCTTTAGGCCAAAATAGTGCTTCAAATAAGAAAATATTGATTTTCATTAAAGTCTTGAATGCTTTAAATATAATAGAGAGTTTAATAATAACAATAATTATATAACAATGATCTTAACTGTATACAATTATGATCTTACTTTGCTGTTCCCTGAGAGAATTGCCAGAATTCTAACCCACATAAGTAACATATATATATTTAAAATTGTTGACAATTTGGAAAAAGTGGCAAAGCCACCGGTACTAGTTTTAAATATCAATGATTAACATTTGATTTTACCAGGGCAAAAATTAAATAATGTACAATTGAATATTTGTCCATTTCTACGAATATTGAATTAAAATTGTTTTAGACAAAAAGATACAAGACATCAAGCTAGAGGTATCTTAGAACTTAGGCTTAAGCGGCCGGTGTCATAACCAGAATCTACAGTTTCCGGTGACAACCGCGTCAAGGTACTATCTACAATATTTACAAGATGACCAGACGTTTCGCCCATACTGTGATGTGGCATCCTAAGTGGTTTCTCTGAGACTGGTCATACCACATCACAGTATGGGCAAAACGTCTGGTCATCTTGTAAATATTGTAGATAGTACCTTGACGCGGTTGTCACCGGAAACTGTAGATTCAAGCTAGAGGTATGTTTAAAATTTTGTCAAAATAGATCAAATTGAAGATTCATAACAACCTTTTTTTCATAATGTATTGCCTCCGGACCACTGCATAATTATATTAGAAGTTTATATTACCGTCAAGTGGCCCAAGACATCGTCAGATGGCGACCGGTTTCGACTACTTCATGTAATCATTTTCAAGCAGAAATACATAAAATATTCACTCTTGTGAGGTTATCATAAGTCTTGAAAAATACATTTTCTTTAATCAATTTAATCATGATTGATTAAAGAAAATGTATTTTAAAGCAATTAATGTAACCTTACATTAATGTAAGGTTACATTAACCCAGGTTAACGTAACCTTAAAGCAAAATTAAATTGAGTCATTATTTGCTTAGACTTAGTTAAAGAATACTTTACCAGGCAAAGTTATGGCTAAGAAGCCCTCTCCAACACTTAACCTGGGGACCAACGACTATAGAGTGTTGTCCTCTGGACTCTGGTACCTTAACCTACATTACAATAAGTAGTACATACTTAAATAGTGAGTCAATCCATAAAAGTATTGAAACAAATTTTGACCTACTTATGGACTAAGATTGGATCTACCTAAAAAATAGTCTTATAAAACAATTGATACAACAAAACATAAAAATTACATTAATCAAAATAAAAGTATCTAAATGTTAAAAATATAACATAATTAACAAATAATTCTGGTCAGATTCCAAGATATAAGCAACAAAATACTGTATAATGAGCATGGGATGTCTGGAGCTGTGACCTACGTCACAGGCGGAGTCTCTCTGTCTTGGCCGATATACAGAGTGCTACTAGCTCTCTGCAAATCTTTGGTCTTATTTACCATACCTTCAACTGCATTTTTCCTTAGGTAAGTAGAAACATCAACTACAAAATACGAATTAACGTTTATATTTATCAATAAATTTAAGATATTTATGTGAATACATTCTAAATTTAATTCAGACAAAAAATTGAATATTTGTTTGGTAGCAATAATTATTATGATTATTTAAAATTAAATGTAGTATATGCAGCCTACTTATTTAAGTCTACAATGGAATATAGAAGTCTATTACCATAAATTTTCTTTAATCCACCAACAAATTACCACTATCTAAATCTATACTAGTATATTTACAATCCCTCTTCAAAATTAAAACACGCTGTGAAATCAGCAACATCTGTCAGGTACTCAGCTAGGGTATTTATTTTCTAGTGTTACGTAACAGAACTCAAATCCAATTATAGTGAGGAAAAATACAATTAAATTTATTTTTCAAGTGTTGGTGGTACTTTTATCTATATTTATAAAAGAGGATGTTTTATATATATATATATATATATATATATATATATATATATATATGTTTGAAGTTTATGCGCTGCCAAACCATCCAACCAATAGCCATGAAACTTTAGGATGTTGTCCTGTATACTCCCGAGATGGTTTCTGTGAAGTTTGATGCAGATCCGTCCACAGGGTCCCGCCCCACGGGCTCCTAAAGATCCCATGTTATTCAAATGGAGAATCTCAATTGTTTACAAAAAACATATAACTGTGTGGTTTAATGTAGTTTCACATGCCATAAGCAGATTGAAGTTCTCACAACAACAGTACTGTATATGTTTTGATTTATTGTAGTTCTACATTTCACCTTGAGAATTTAGCACACACTACAAAAAACCTTTACATTTATACACCAAATAAGAAGACCAAAAATATTGTTTAACCTCTTGCACTCATTTAATAAATAATGGTTTTTTTTTTCTATAAATCTTTTTATTGCTTTATTTTGGTATGTCAATGAAAAATGAAAGGCGAGACAACGTCCGCCGGGTTCAGCTAGTATTCTATATTTTTTTATGTGACCACTATCTGTATGTCAGGCTAGTATAAGGTCAGACATATGCTAGAGCATCCCTTTTCCCGCTGCACTCCTCCAATCTTTTAATACTAACAGCTGCATCAGCTCTAGATATCCCATGCCCAATCTACATAGAAACACAGGAAAAACTCACCAGGAATATTAGTGACAGTCTCCATCCTGCTCACAGCAAACCAATCTGTAAAGATTGGTGAGGAACTCCTTCCAAGCAAAGCCTTGGTACACTAACTGAGGGGAGCTATGAGGTGATTGCGGACAGGAATATTTCTATCATGTCTAATTAATTTCACAATATGTATGATTATGGGCAGTCAAAAAATGTTGACAAATTTATAAAAAAGTTTTAAAACTTTTAATTTGTAAATTAACCTAAGTTTTTACATGCTATAAGATTTCTGTTTCCTGAATAAACTTTGTTTGTTAAATTCGCTCAGAAAAATAGCATCTTCAATTAATTTTTTTATTTAGCAATAAATAGAGGGTCGCATTTTTAAAAACCTTTCTGATTTATTTTAATTATTTATTTAATAAAAGACATAATGTCACTCTCACTGTTCATATAGAACTATTGTTTAGTATAATAAGTGAAATATTAAAACTGGTGGATTGTAGATTGCTTTTGGCAAACAGAATCTCTGTTGTCTCAGTCATGACACACTATGGATGAATATTTACTTTTAATTACATATTAAGAAAATTATTTTGTAGTTCCTAAAATCAAAGTTATGTTGCTTTTTAGAATAGGTAATAATTTCTTGTGGTGGGGCCGATTTTACGATGTTAAAATCACTATCTATTTTGCAAAAATTAGTAATAAAATCTGGGTTTGGTAAAAAAACAGACACTATTAAAGTGAATTTTTTATTAGAGAAACAGAAATTTTTCAATCATGCAACTGTACATTGAAACAATATTAATCTACGTGTACACACACACACACACACACACACACACACACACACACACACAGAGATTCAATCATCATGTCAGTAACACAAAATTATCCAACAAGGTCAGTGTAGGAGCGCAAGTCCCAAGAGAACGGTCAGTCATTCTAATCCTTATTATATTGCCAATTTTATTAATAAAAACATTCCAGCCGAAATAAGGGACATCCATGTACTGATAAACGTTTAAAAAAAACACTAATTTTCACCTGGCTGTTGGGGATTGGGCGTGAACGTACCAAGGCGCTCATTTGTTCTGAATAAATTCAGTGATTATGAATACATATAGCTTTATATCACTTCATTTCTTTTTTATTTTTTTAATTATTACTATCATCATCATTTTTTTGTATATAGTTTTAATTTTTTTTTCTACTGTCAGAATTTGTATTCACTTTTTTATTATTACATAAAATGCATTATATTAATATATTTAATGGTAATTCTGCAAAATTAATCCTAATTGAATTCCAGTTTTAGTTGTTTCTAGGTTTTTATTATGTAAAATACTCATACGTCTGTAACTGGTAAAAAAAATTCATTTCATATGATAACTAGGGGTCAACCCAGCACCCTTTGCGTGCCAACCGCGTCGCCACTCGCTACGCTCGTCCAACCGTGGGGTGGGGAGGCTCGGCCTACGACCTTACCAAGGCCCTATTTGGAACTCAGCCTGTGGCCTCACCGAGGTACTCTGCTACAGTTTCATTAGTGGATCTTGGCATGTTGCCTCGTGAGGAAGATTGGCTTATGCCCTTGCCAGGGTTTACCACCATGAATTTTGGTATTTGGGGCAGTGGAGCCCATAAACATAGTATTTTCAAAATATGATGGTATATTAAAAATTAAGAAAAGAATATCTTTAACTTGATACCCCACATGGGTGTATTAGTTTAACATTACCCAATTTTGGGTTTTCGAGCATATTTTTTAACTGGGGGAGGGGAGCCCTTAAACTTCCTTTCTTCCAAAATATAATGGTATAGTAATATTTAGGAGATTTGTAACCCCACTTGGGCGTTTCATTTTATTATTACACCTTTTTGGTTTTCAGAGATTTTTTAATGTTTTTGGGACATATATCCCTTATTATTTTCACATTTTCAAAATCTGAAGGGATATTTGGATTCAGGACAAAAATACCTTTAATTTGATACCCTACTTGGGAGGATAACATCCATTTTAAAAAAAGTTTACATTTTCAAAAATTGTGGGTTTTTGGGCCCCCAATACCCCAAATTTTTTAGTTATTACACTGAAATTCATATATAAGGTGCGCGTTTGTTACGCGTGTAGAACTGTGGAGATTTAAATATTTTACTCAAGCTTTTTCTAAAGTTAGATCATAAAATCTACTTTTTTGCGATTTCCCCATAAGAAATACATTCAGTTGTAAATAGAAATCAATTAAAAGTTGTGGAATTTACTAAAAAATGACTTTCTATTTACAACCAAAGCAATTAGATCAAGAATATACAGCAGAAAATACATTCGGGCAGTTTTGGGGTAAAAAGGCTGCCATCTTGTTTATGAGTGAAAAAAGTAAACTTTTGTGAATTTTCCTGGAGGTTTCAGACTGAGAGCTTCAATTCAAGTATACAGTTTGTGTGGGTAGGACGCCGGGAAGTGCCTCAACATTTAGTGTCAGTGAGTGAGTGAGTTACTACATCGAGTTTTATAGTATATAGATATCTTTATTATAAATGATATACTTCTTGTTTCCAAATACTAATGTTTATTAATTATTTCTGCACATAACACAATAATTTTATTACAATTGTTTAGTTTTTTTTTGTAAATGTTCAATTTTTTTTTGTTATGATATCATTCTTGCGCAGTCTATTTGACCTATGTTTGATTGTTCCCGTACATATGTACTTATTTTTGTAACTTGGTTTTCTTATTGGAAATAAAGATGATTTGATTGTAAACAATGGGAAACCACAAAGCACTAATTGAACACCGTCTGGAAAATATTACTACAATTTATTTGTAAAAACAAACTTCACTATTTTAATAATTTTTATTTCTTATTGATGAGGCCTTTTGTTGCCAAAGACCAACAGACTGTTGTATTTAGCAACAAAAGGACTCGTTAATAAAAAATTAAAATTATTGGCACTTTTAGTCATAGCACATGTGCCATAGGCTTACTGTATCAATAATAATTTTATTATGATACAGCATGAACTACATTGATATGAAGTTTAGGATGTTTCAAAACTCTCACTAGAAACTTTGGGATATTGTTCCATATACCAAATGAGCCAAACACTAAATGTAAGTAATGTTCTATCTCTTTTCCTTTACTGCTTGTCTGGCTATATGTATTTTTATTGAAAAAATTATATTTTTCAAAATACTCAACCAACTTTAACCAAACTTAAGTAAACCTTCATTATAATTAGCTTTATTAATGACGAATGTTTGGTCAAGTGTTCGTGAAATTTCAAAATAAAGGCCATTGAAATTAAAATAACTCAAAAGTATTTATTTTATAAAACAGTTTTACAAAAGCGACTTTTTTAGAGGATTTTGAAACAAATATCTTTGGTATATTAAGCTTTGGTATATTAAGCTTTCATATTAAATCACAAATAACTGAATTATTGCAAAATTAGATGGATTGTATACATCCTGAGTTTTTCCAGAATAAGCTTTACAGACCAACAATAGATCAAATTTAATTTAAATAGATTTTGTATAGATAAATTAACACATTTCAAATAATTTTATGGTTGCTATTTGATTCTTCAACTGTAAATCCCTTACCATATATGGGATCAGAGCAGAATTCAGAACAATTAGAAATGAATCATATTCTTTTTTCTTAGTTATGTGTCTACTATATATAACCCGCCCACCCGTACACGTACAGTGGTATTGACCCACCCGCCCACCCGTACACGTACAGTGGTTTGACCCACCCACTCACCCATACACATACAGTGGTATTAACCCACCCACCCACCCTTACATTTACAGTGGTATTGACCCACCCGCCCACTCGTAAACGTACAGTGGTACTGGCCCACCCGCCCTCCCATACACGTACAGTGGTACTGGCCCACCTGCCCTCCCACACACGTATAGTGTTACTGACCCACCCGCCCTCCCATACACGTACAGTGGTACTGGATATAGACCCACCGGGCCCGCCCATACACGTACAGTGGTATTGACCCACCTGCCCGCCCATACACCTACAGTGCTATTGACCCACCCATACACGTACAGTGCTATTGACACACCCGCCCGGCGCCCACCCATATACGTACGAGATATGAAAAGAAATTTCAGCCAAAAAGTCGTCAAAGCCCCTGTTCTATATAATTACCATTATAAAAACTTAATATACCACTATATTTGTTTTCAAATCGTCTAAAAAGTCACTTTTGTTAATTTTTTATAAAATTAACACTTTGATTTATTTTAGTTTAAATACTTCAAATAGCCGCCACTATGAAATTTATCAGGCAAACTTGACTAAACTTCATTCAATAATAAGATCTAAATATAATAAAAGGTTTACTTACGTTGGGTTGACTTTGATGGAATATTTTTAAAAATATGATTTTTTAAAATAAAAACCCCATAGAGACAGATAGCCAGTAAACAAAAACAGAGAGACCACTACTTATATTTAATTTTGGCTCCTTTTGGTCTATGGAACAATATCTCACAGTTTGTATCAAGTTTTGAAACACCTAGTATAATATAAAAATATCTTTCAATTTGACATTTTTTTGTTTGTTTCCTAAACACTTAAAGCATTGGAAATCTCCAAATATTATCCATATTATCGTTGCAGTTATCATTAAACAATGCCCGCATTGTCAGTTTTCATATCCGTATTTGGTTTTCATTCCGTTTCGACAGAACGTACATTTTGATGTCTACACACTGCGTTATAGCGGATAGGATTTGTCGATGCCAACTTGACATGTATCCTATCCGCGTGTAAAATGTTGCGTGTAAATCCTCCTTTTGGATGAAGATTGTCACAGTTCATTGTTGTTACAGGAGCAATTTAGTTGGGAATGCCATTTATCAGTATTACGTGGGTTTGGACGGCTGGTAAATATCTCGTGGCCTCCTTAGTCTCGCAACGGTACTCTTATCAATTAATGTACCTCACACTTGACGAGATGGCCAATTAACGTAAGATAACTAACTATGCGTTTAACGTACTATACTCTATTCTTCCAAATAGTTATATTACATCAACTAACGTAACTGAAATTACATAGTTATGTTAAAGCTTTCCAATTCACATCCAAGTGGATCTAATTACGTTTCTTGGTATCTTGGTGAGGAGGTATAGTACTTGTGCAGTGCTGATACCTACACAGAGTACATGTAGTAAACTTCTTGGAAGTCTAATATTGAATCTTTAGTGTATTTTTCCGGTGATAACACTCTTTAACATGTTGACCTACTCTTTAACATGGTGACATGTTAGAGGAAACTAGTGGCCATCACCACGTACGTACAAATCAAAGCAAAGCTGTGGGGATCCATTCTTTATCACACCAAACATAGTAATGCCCATTCACACTCCCAGTTCGTTGGTTTTGTTACTAGTATCAAGAAAACGTTTTCAGAGGATGTAACAGTTGTAAATGATAACTCAGTACAGTTAAATAGTGTACCATAACTAATTTGTGCTATTTTATACAATCATAAGCCCCAAAAGGCCAAATACAGCCAATTTAGTTGGGTTATATGTGGTAACCTTATCAAGTATTTTTCAGTTTCTGTATGGTAAGAAAAAATTTCATGAGTTCCAATATTTAAATCATATCATTATTGGGTATGACCTGATTTTTAAATCGTGTTGTGGTCTGAGAACCACAAAACGCAGCCATCCACAATCAAATACACCTTCAAATAAACAATAAGTTGTGTGAGTGGCTTTGCTGTACATTTTGATTATCTAATGTAATTCATTTAGATTTATAGTATTAGTAGGCACGATCACAACTGTGATATGTTTCATGATATTTCCAGTTATTGGTTTATTTATGTGTATCTATCATTGTCGAGAAAGTTACTAAATCCAACCATCCTGTTTTAGATTTTTCTGTACATAAAGAGTAATTATTTTACAAAATTATGCAATTTTTAGTTAGTAATTTATATACATTATCATAACCTAAGCTAGACCAAATTTAAAAAAATAAATTACAATAAGCACGTATAGTTAAAACAATGCACTGTAACTCTCCTAACACTTTTACTATATGTATCTGTAATAAGAATATAAATATTTTATATATTTGGTGCAGAACAGATAAAACCATCCTTAACCCTGTAATTTATAAAAAAATACTAATTTGGATAAAAACTGATAGTGTAATTATGATTAAGATTTTGTTTGATATATGAATTAAGATGAGACATTTTTGACTATTTTTCTTATTTATATGAAAAAAACTAAATTACTTGTACATACTTTTTTATTTGTTTATTGCACAAAAAATTTTATAAATGTACAAATTAAAATAACTTTGTATTTCCAAATGGTAGTCATATTAGGTAAAAAAAGTTCAAGCAAACAATAACATTAAAAATAATCTTTAAGATTCTAATTTGGCGGCATGTTAGCTCAGTGGCTAAGGTAATAAATACATTAGACAAAATGACTGCGGAGGGCAAGGTCCAAGGTTTGAATCCCCACTGGGCAAATGGTCAGTACTTCGCTCTTTAAATAAATGTCACAGGCTTGCAAGCCCATGTGAACTGGCGAGAAGTTTTTTATAAAAAAAATAATTTTGTTTTATTTGAAAAACGATGACAAGTTTCCATCATGCGCAAGGTGCCAATGCCACTGAACATTTGATGTTCATCTGTGTATTATGTTCTCATGTACATGAGTTCTAACATGAGTATGTACAATGGATTTTCCTTTAACTAATTCCTGACTCACCAAGTGAAACCTGAATGTAGGCCAATTTAAAAAAATACAAATAAAAATTATAAGGTTCTGGTAGTCGCTCTCAATTTCAAAATTATTTTCTAATGTGCCAACTAATCAAATATTTGTTGGCAACATTGAAATATGATTAAAAATAATATTAAAATAAAATTTAAAATGTTATTATTGCAATATAATTTCCAAGTGATTCCTATATTGGCATCACAACAATACCAGCGTTAATCAGCTAGTCTTCGTGAAGAAATGCATTGTAGTGTTATCATTAAGATATATTGTTAGTCTGATAAGATTAAGATAGCACTTGTACTCCTGGTTGGTTTCGTTACAGTAGATTCTTGCATATTAATAGTAAAAATAGAAAAGAGAAGAAAAGATTTTTTACATTATTACCATAACAAACTATTTGTGGCATAGTTTATAATACAACAGTTTATAAAGAAATCTATGAATGAAAAAAAAAAACTGTTTAAAGAACTATATGAGCTTGCTAGCACATTCAGTCCACTGCATGCTTCAGCCACTGCCGTGGTGTGAGGATGATTTCCAACCAGCCAGGTTGTTTGGATAGTCAAACTTTTAAGTTATGAGGTCTAGGTTTATAACTTCTTCCAAACTGAAGTAATCACCCTAAATATGAGAATACTGAAGTTATTTGAGTCGTTAATATCATAGAAAATAGTTTAAACTATGTGGATATCTGGAAATAAAATAAACAATCCACAACGACAAATTGGACGTGAATAATTCTTACCCCAGATCTTCATAACGCAAGTTCTTGGCATAGCCAGGAATGCCAGCAGAGGTCCCTTGTAGTATGATTAGTACTGTAACTACCATTTTATTCATATTATATTCAGAGCTATTTAGCTACGCTACTTGAGAATATGTACTTTTTGTTCTCATTCTTATTATTAATAACGTGGTCATGATAAATGAAACAAATATGAAAGCAGTTTTTTTTTAGTTAAATATTTTTTCTCAAAACTATCACAGAATAAAATAAATAAAAATATGTATCTTTGTTTAGAAAGCATCTTCTTTATTTCTCTTTACAGGCTTGCTTAGGTTAGTCATACCATTTTCTGGATTCAGTGAGTTTTCTCAATTTTAACATAGTTTCCACAAAGGTTAATATACAAAATAGCGAACATTATTCTTGAGAAAAATCCAACCGGCTCAACACTAGCGCTCGTAGTGGTCATCTCACATACTTATACTAATTGTGTCTTATAACACTACTTTTGACATAAACAACCAAGAGTGCTACAATAGCTGATTACCGCGCTACATCCCCGCTAGGTTAACTAGCATCACTTGGTTGCAAATAAAACTACTGAGCTTTGCTACTGTCAGTTCATATTATACTGTGGTTTCCCTCTGATAATTATTATTGTTCTTTTTTTAATCTACAGAGTTCCAAAATTATAAATGCTGGCCAAATCCACACCCTGAAAGAATATAGGTATGCTACAATCAGTGGTTTACTGAATTGTAATATTTTTCTTCAAGATTCTGAAAAATCTAATAATGTCTGAATTTGCACAATATCCCACAATGGAATTCTGTATGCATTGCTTAGTATGGATAAATATAAATTTTTTATCCATAACCAAAAATGTTTCCAGAGACTCTACCTATATCCTCTGGAATCCTCAGGATATAGGCTCCAGAGGAATCTTTTTTGCACATGCTAACCTAGCCAAAATAGATTACTATCCAGATTGATGCCCAAAATAGCGAATTTTTCAACCTTAACCAAGTTTTTCCAGAAACATAATTGTTCAAGAGGAGAAGTTAAAAAGAAAGTTAAAGGAGGTCTTATTTTATCAAGAAAAATTAGAGCTAAAAAGTTCACTCTAAACCTTAACCTGGGAACCAACAGCTTAAATATGAGTTCCAAACCACCAATAGTGACTGGGCAGGAGGGATCGTTTAATTGTTACTCATTCAAAGAATAGCCACACCTGATGTTGCTTGAATCAGTAATATTGCTTTAACATTGGAACAAAGTCATCAAGTCCAATGGTTAAACGAATTTAGATTCAGTGCACTTAGTTTTTAGATTTTTCTACAGTGTATTGTCATCTGCATATTGAGCCATTAACCAAAAACATACTACTGACGTAAAGGAGGAACAGCAAGCTGGGGTTCCAGAATTGAACCTTTTGTAGTACTATAATTTGAATAAGGCTTTCAGAAAAGCCTTATTCTACATCTGAGGGAGGGTTCTATCCACATCAATGCACACTACACACTCAGGTGTATCCATGATCCATGAAGCCTTGTTTAAGTCAAGAAACACACTGACTTGGAGAAAGACACTGTGTTGGAAAGCTTCCTTTTAGACCCTCCAAACTCCAATTTGAAATGATTATCGGAAAACGGTTTCCAGAAAAGTGATCAGTCTGACAAAGAACATTTTTCCAACACTATACTAAATGCTGGCAGGTTTGAGAAGATGCAAGTTGCAAGAATCAGATCCATAAAATATTGAGAAAAAAATCATGGCTTTTTTAACAAAGCGTGGTTAGCGTGGTTGGGCGAGCCGGTGGCCGAGTGGTCTAAGGCGTCAGGACTTTGAGCCTGGGTTAGAGATAGCGCTGGTTCGAATCTGGCCTAGACTGCAAGATTTATCAGTAATATTCACCTTCTACTGTACTGGTTCGCCCCCTTACTCTGTCTGATTAAGTTCCTCGCACAGATCAATAGTCTATGAGGAATGGGCAGAGTAAGGTAAAAAAAAAAAAATAGAATAATCTTTCTCAGATTAGTGTACCTAAATATATTTATCTGATGGGGAGTTGGCAAGGAAAATTTCCAATTAATTTAGTTTGTTTATTTAAAAACAGATCTTTTTTAAATGGTGAAAATAACACTGCTTAAATATGCATATATGTAACTTTCTTATAAAACTGTATATTTTAATAGAAATCTACCTAACATAAAATTATAATGTTAACATAACATTAGAAACAACAAGACAATGAGATTGAGATTAGTTTCACTGGAGGAGCAATTTTTTTCTTCATTCAAAGTAAAAAATCAAATAAAAAATTAAAACAAGTTCAATACAGATAAATAACCAATGTACATTACAAAATACATCTACATTATTTCTTGTGAGAAATATAAAACAAACAAAATTGCTCCATAAGTGCTATAAATTATCAACATATTTGCTACGGTTAAAATTAAATAGGCACTCTTACCTTCACCTGTCCCGAGATACATAAGTTATTGGCCATGGTCAAACATCTACACAAAGCATAAATTAATTAAATAAGCTTAAGCTAATATAAAATACTGGTGTTTACACGCACTCACACATCCATTCAGTACCAAAGCCTTTTACCAGTTGGATATGAGTTTCTACTAATGACCAATGTCATGAAAGTTTTGGGCTTTTCATATTATATATTCTTATTTGCATAAGATATTATGTTCAATTTTTATCTGTTTATTTTAATATGAAAGAAAGTGATAGTTTACATAATTTACCACAGCTTTTAAAATATTGGGTTCTAAATATTTATTTACTTCTTTGATCATAGTTTGATCAATTTTACAACATTTGTTTTACGACAAAAACTGTAAATATTCATAAAACAGCAATGTCTGCAGCATTTGAGTGTCTCTGGAATTTCCATTTGTAACTAACTCATTAGCAATATTACAAAACTATTACATATTTTAAAGCATAAAATATAATTTTATATAGCAAATGCTGGATATTGCATATGACAGCCTCAGACAAGAAAGGCTTAACTGACCAATTAACCCTTAGCAAGCCACTTAGATAATAATTTATCCAGCACATACATTTTTAAGTTTTATTATAATAAAGGCAGTGATTCTAGAAAAATCATAGTTTTTCTTTTGCAAGAATATAATATTTGTTGCACAATAGGATATTTTATATCCAATAAAACAAGTACAGTTTTTTTTGCTCGGTGATTATATCTATATATACTAATTAAAAAAAAAAAAGGAATGACTTAAGGTGAGGGGAGTGTTTTCTGTACTTCTCCCGTACACAGATGCCAGTTGTTGGCACATATAAGCCAGCTGTCAAATAGCTATACATACACATGGATGTCGCTTGTTAAGGGTTAACAGAATCAACTCAATGTTAAATTATAATGTAAAAGTTAACCAAAATCATGCTAATATAACAATTTTGAGTTTATTTTGAACCTTCCTTTATTGGCAGCATGCATCCCTTCAAAAACCAATCCCCAAGGCAAGTTAATCCCTCTAACCCCTTTCGTAGACCAGAGGTAAAACATTGGACACAACAAATTTTATATATGTGACATTTTTACTTACTGTAATATCGATCAACAACTAGATGTGCTTAGGTCCAACGCCACCAGGAAACAATCATGACAGTGTACTACTACCAGAGTCCTACCTTACACTCTCATCCAGTTTAGCAATCTTACTGCATTAGAAAACAGCCAAAACACCGGGCGACTAAATGGCTAACAGAACAATCTGTCTCTATCAACATTCAGTAAAAAACTAATTAAATATAAAACCTAGATTTCTCTTAGTAACATTATTGTCTAGCTTTTAGTACTAAATTCTGAAAATAAATAAAAAAGAGTTATCCTACTGATCTAGTTTTAGAAAAATAAATCATTTTAGAAGAAGTAACTAAAATATCACAAATGCCCAACTATAAGTGTTACCTATTGATATGCAATTTTAAGTACAAATGTATTTTTCGATGTAAATTGATTTGTTACATTTTCCTGAATAGATATTGTAGCTAAAAAGAAGTACAAACAATTCTAATCCAACAAGGATTTATTTTATTTTTTTGTTTAAGAACTAAATATTTTTTCAAATACAATGCACTTTATATAAACATTTTAGCTCAGGATGTTATGGCATTAAGAAGATTTTACTCAGAGAAAAACAAAGGTATGTTAAAGATCAGCATAAAATATGGCAAATCCAGTAAAAATAAAATTACGTACTCTATCAGAAAATATGTACACATTTTAATCATTAGTTTTATAAAAATATAGATGGAAAAGTTAACTAACATTATAGAAAAATAATAACTTAAAGAGAATATCTAGTATTTTGGCTATATTACTGTTTTTATTGTTAGTTAATTTGAGACTGATTCATTATTCAACAATATCTGCTGTTCCTTTGAGGGCGAGGTCTTATCTAAGGAATAAAAACCTTCTTCTATAATAATCTGACAAAATAGAAAATATGGAAGATTTTGTGACGTTCTTCACTAGCAACGAAGCTCTAAATGTGTAAAAATATATTTAGATAAGTTCATTATAGAAGAGCCTCAAAAAACCAAATATATATCACTCATCATGATAGAAAGTAATTTTCTAAATTACGCATTACAATAAAGTTACAGTGTTTGCATGGTTAAATTTAATTCTAGGGTAAAATTTAAGTCTTGATGATTTTTCCAAATTATGTTTTAATTTATAAAAAATGGTATTGCCATAATTATAGGTTAATATTTAACTAAAATTATTCTCATATATTTCTCTTATCTTTCATTTCTCACATAAAAAAACAGTAAATTATCTGTCAAAGGAACATAGCTCTTCTGCCCTATTGAAGTATATTTTATAAATTAACAAGTGTTTGTTGTTATACTGACATAGATTTATTGGTGAATCTTTGAACTTTGAAAGTTCTATTCTAACTTATAATTTGTTATTATAAGTTATGATAAAAATTTCTTTTGATAAAAAATATCCTACAGGGTTCAGATAGTATTCTGAGATGTTCAAGATTATAATCAAATTTCGGACATACCTTGACAGGATCACAGGTAACCTGTTGTATGACATTGTGTTATTTTGTGAAAGATTCCTCTCAATAGACTTTGTTAAATTATTGCAATTATTCTATTTTCGAAATATTATGACAAGAATCTCCTCTATTTTCTGAAATCAGTGAAATTTGCCTTTAGTAATATACTAATCTTGTTTAGTAAAAATATTCGATTGCTTGATTTTTACTGTTCCTTCTGATTTGGATTATCGAGTGTTGACTAAAAATTCTTCAAACAGTCTAATACAATTTTATATTATAAAATTCAATTATAAGTTACTAAAAATAACATTTGATAGATAATGAATGATTCATTGTTTTCTTTTAAACAAAAGAGTATTATTTACAATAAGTTTATGGTTTTTATAACTTAGCTTATTTCTCTGTACTCAAAGCATTATTTGGTTTTTACGAGGCTCTTCTACATTACAGTTACTTCTAAGCACGCTTACAGCAGAACAATATCTCCTTACACTGCTTACTATCACATGACAGTACGGTGAAAACCTACTATCGATGTCACAACCCTAACATATCTATAGTGATTCTGGTGACTGGTGACATTCTTAAACTTGGGTAAAAAGATTTAGAAACCTAAAGAAATCTATAAACTAATACTAATCACTTTAAAAATCTATGAGCAATAAAAAAATGTACAAACACTAGTTTAAACATGAGGTGTCATACAGCAGGAGCATGGGGTGAAGAAAAATCATGTGATTAAAAAGTGAGTATACATTAAATTAAAAAAATGAGAACATTACTCACTGTCTAAGTACAATACTTATATAAAACTAATTCAATCAAAAATAAGCTAAAAGAGAATAATTTATTAATTTAATAGTTATTTTTAATTCCCTAAATAATGAAATTGTGTTGATTAATTACAAATTAAATTAGTCAACAAGGCAACCCCCCCTTTCTTACTGAACAACCATCAGTAACTGCCGTTGCTGACAAAACAACCAACCAGCAGTAACGTTTTTTCGATAGTAAGTTTTCACTTTAATAGTTTGATAAACCTAATTTTATAATGAAAAACATATAAATTTTCTTGTGGTTCTTTGAGATGTCCGTCAGTGGTGACTGCCCTAGAGTGCAGGAATGTCTCAAGCAGCCATCTCCAGCTGCTCTAAGTCTTCCATCTTGGCGAGAGGAGCCTTACGCATCTGGAAACCACACCAAACCAAATCAATTTACATTACAAACAATAGGCCAGGCAGGAGAGATAGGCCACCATCAAACTTACCTGAGAAGACAAGTCCACAAACACAACACATAAGAAAACATATTAAATCACATGTATTTAGATCCCTTCTACCCCATGTCAATAGTTGCCAACTTAGAAAAATGGAATTAAGACATCTCCCACTCAAGTCAATGATTGCAAACTTAGAAGAACTAACTTTCACCCCATGTGAAGAGAATGGAACTAAGATATTTAACCCATGTTAATGGTTCCCTACTTGGAAAAATGGAACTAAGATAACTTCCACCTATGCCAATGGTTTCCAACTTAAAAGAATGGAACTAACTTTCACCCAATGTCAATGATTTACAACTTAGAAGAATGGCACTAAGGTAACTTCCACACATGTGTCAATAGTCCCCAACTAAGAAGAATGGAACTAAGATAACTTTCACTCATGTCAATGGTTTCCAACTTAAAAGAATGGAACTAACTTTCGCCCAATGTCAATGATTTACAACTTAGAAGAATGGCACTAAGGTAACTTCCACACATGTGTCAATAGTCCCCAACTTAGAAGAATGGAACTAAGATAACTTCCACCTATGCCAATGGTTTCCAACTTAAAAGAATGGAACTAACTTTCGCCCAATGTCAATGATTTACAACTTAGAAGAATGGCACTAAGGTAACTTCCACACATGTGTCAATAGTCCCCAACTTAGAAGAATGGAACTAAGATAACTTTCACTCATGTCAATAGTTCCCAACTAAGAAAAACGGAACTAAGATAACTTCTATCCATGTTAATGTTTCCCAACTTAGAAGAACGGCACTAAGATATTTTCTACCTCATGTCAATAGTTTCTAAATTAGATAAATATAATTAGCACACCAATCGATAATGATATTCCATGATCCTCCCATTAAACATTAGGTAGACCTATATACCACCCACTTAGCATTCCACGAACATCAGGAAACATTTTAAAACATAATCTGTGATAACAACTGTGTTATACCATTGGAACTTATCGCTGAAAATTTACCCAGGCAGTCTTTCTACTCACCTGATGAAAGTGCTACTCTATCTGAAAACTATGTATTATCAGTTGTGACTTTACTTGTCTTCTTTTGTGTTGTTTTACCGCAGCTTATCTTCTCAAGTAAGTTTACTGATGTCCCATCTATCCTTGTTTGTTTTATAAAGTCTTTAAAGATTTACAAGTTCCCTATAACTGTTATAAATTTAAAATAAAGAAGCTGTTAATCTATGTTGTTTATTGTTTTATGAAAAATATTGTTAGTCTACAGATGTTTAAATTCCCTCCATCATGTTAGATTTTGTTAATATCTCTTTGTAAAATGCTAATGGTTAAAAAGTAAAATTTAAGAAAAATTAATTCTATACTCACGTGTTAAACAACTGCAACCAAACAACTCAATACAAAATCTAAACTATAATTTTTAGAGTTAACATCACAAAAAGTATTGAAAATTTAGTCATAATTTTTCTTTTTGTTACATGAACATAAAATACTTTATAAAAAACAATAAAAACAGCACAAGTCATTAATGACCAAAATGACTTAATGTTATTAATCTTAATATTAATAAATTAATATGTAACAAAGTTCTATGATGAAAAATGTATTGTTCAAACATAAAAGAAAGTTAGCTGAAAATGATTAGCTGGTAAAAATGTTATAGAAATTAGCAGCTCAATTACAAAAGTTTGTATGACTTTTCTTCCTAAAAATATAAATAAAGATTCTATACAAATTTATTCTAATCTATACTCTTTCTGAGGACTTATACTGGTTTCTGAAAATGATAACCATGATCAGACTGAAAATGTAGTGACAAAGTATTTCATAAGAGAACAATATAATTACTGAACAAGTTGTTACTGAATATGAAAGCTTCATTTATTCATAAAATCGTAACTCTCTAAAATAAAACTCACTAATGAGTAATATCAAAATCAAGTATTTTTATTTAAGACTTACTCATGCCGGGAACTGGTGATAATCCATAGAAGCAGGAAAAAATGAAAAAAATAATAAAAAATACTTGAGCTAATTTTCAATTGAAAAAGACACAATAAACAAGAATTTACCAAAAATGTATTTAATGTTATTTATTTATCTCAAAAGCTAAAATTCTGAACAGGCATAATTACTGTTTGGAACAGTAACCAATGTATCTATCTACTCATACAGAATGCTGTATCTCCGAATCTCCTAAGCCAGTTTCTGACAATAACATTCAATTAAAATAACAACCTTCTCGAATTTACAACAGCTCCAGAAAAAAATTATAGGCATTTAAAAAACCAGGATAACTCTCAACCTCATCCATATATACCCAGGGTTATTGTAATTAATTCTAAACATAGAAAGTTTACTACAGTTATTGAGGTGAAGTGAATAAAAATGAGTTTAAGATTTTACTTTTGGTGTAACAAAGAAATACTGCGAGCACTGAATAAAAAAGTAAAAGCTAAATACTCTTAGTATTTACTAGTCAATAAAGTATTGGCATAGAAATGAGGTGAATAAAAGAAGTAAATTGTCACAAAGAAAAGTATTTGCTTGTGGATTTACGAGTCTGCCCAGACCCACGTACCCCCTTTTTTTAAAAACCTTTTACTAAAATGTCATTGCACATATTTCAATATAGATGCATCACTGTAAACAGAAATACTTATGTAAGGGTCATATATGGATAATTTTAGAAATTAATAGAGACATTTTGAGTTTTTATTAGTACATAAAATTGTAAAATATTCTACACAGAGATAAATAACTTTTCTAGAGAAAGGTTTGGAAGTTTTTGCTGCATGCAGGTCAACACTGTTCGCTTGAATTTGTGCCATTCATGTCTGAGATTCCTTAATGCACCTCCATGAAAATATATAAATGTAAAATGTTTGACTAGAAAAAAAATATTAATGAAGAATTCACATATTATACACGTATGAACCCTCTGGTGCTATACGCTTTTCAAACAGTCACTTATACAGAGAGTTGCATAATTTTTCATCGGCCAACCGGGATGCCACTGTTCAAAATGGTAGGGAAGGATTAGGTGCAAGTCAAATTAAAGAACTGGGTGTAATATGATTTTTATTATGTAAGAATTTCATTTTGTTTATCAAATAAGGCTATAAAAAAGGTTATTATAAGTTAAAACACGACAAATACCAAGTGGTACATCGGAACAAGCTTATAAAACCGGGATTGTCCCGGCCAATCTGGGACGTATGGCGAAGCCTACTTATAAAACCGGGATTGTCCCGGCCAATCTGGGACGTATGGCGAAGCCTACTTATAAAACCGGGATTGTCCCGGCCAATCTGGGACGTATGGTGAAGCCTACTTATAAAACCGGGATTGTCCCGGCTAATCTGGGACGTATGGTGAAGCCTACTTATAAAACCGGGATTGTCACGGCCAATCTGGGACGTATGGCGAAGCCTACTTATAAAACCGGGATTGTCCCGGCTAATCTGGGACGTATGGTGAAGCCTACTTATAAAACCGGGATTGTCACGGCCAATCTGGAACGTATGGCGAAGCCTACTTATAAAACCGGGATTGTCACGGCCAATCTGGGACGTATGGCGAAGCCTACTTATAAAACCGGGATTGTCACGGCCAATCTGGGACGTATGGTGAAGCCTACTTATAAAACCGGGATTGTCACGGCCAATCTGGGACGTATGGCAAAGCCTACTTATAAAACCGGGATTGTCACGGCCAATCTGGGACGTATGGCGAAGCCTACTTATAAAACCGGGATTGTCACGGCCAATCTGGGACGTATGGCGAAGCCTACTTATAAAACCGGGATTGTCACGGCCAATCTGGGACGTATGGCGAAGCCTACTTATAAAACCGGGATTGTCACGGCCAATCTGGGACGTATGGCGAAGCCTACTTATAAAACCGGGATTGTTACGGCCAATCTGGGACATATGGCGAAGCCTACTTATAAAACCGGGATTGTCACGGCCAATCTGGGACGTATGGCGAAGCCTACTTATAAAACCGGGATTGTTACGGCCAATCTGGGACGTATGGCCAAGCCTACTTATAAAACCGGGATTGTCACGGCCAATCTGGGACGTATGGTGAAGCCTACTTATAAAACCGGGATTGTCACGGCCAATCTGGGACGTATGGCGAAGCCTACTTATAAAACCGGGATTGTCACGGCCAATCTGGGACGTATGCCGAAGCCTACTTATAAAACCGGGATTGTTACGGCCAATCTGGGACGTATGGCGAAGCCTACTTATAAAACCGGGATTGTCACGGCCAATCTGGGACGTATGGCGAAGCCTACTTATAAAACCGGGATTGTTACGGCCAATCTGTGACGTATTGCGAAGCCTACTTATAAAACCGGGATTGTCACGGCCAATCTGGGATGTATGGCAAAGCCTACTTATAAAACCGGGATTGTCACGGCCAATCTGGGACGTATGGCGAAGCCTACTTATACACAGCGTGCTTCAAATGTGAGCATGTGCCAGGAGCATGCGCAAACCCTCACATACAGGCAGGCACCCGCAATACACATGTGCTTACATACTCATGTGCATGTAAACACTATTGTAACTAATAATTTTTATTTTATTTTTTTAGGTACATTATAACGGATTGGGTGATGGAATATTTATTTTTTACAAAAAGGCTAGGAGTTTTATAGTACCAAAGTATTTTCTTCAGTAGTCCATCTTCTTCAATGATAGCTATAGAACTATTTCGATATTTTACATACTAGTCTTTAAGTTGCATCTCTTCTCGTTTGATTTTCAAATGAGTCAATTTAATTTATCGATGTGGTAATCACCAGTTCGCAATCGGTAGTCTCTGGAACATCCACAGGTAAGTTGGCACTAGACATCATCACTCACTTATTATTCAAAGATGAACATAATATGTGAACAGTGAACACTGGGTCTGCTGGTTGGTGCTTGAGCGTTGTATGAACGAATGCTATACGAGCGTGTTATCACCTTTAGTGTTTCAAAAGGATTTACTTGGCTCCAGGAAATTGCAAGCATTTCCCTGGTATTTCCTCATTAACTTTAAGTAAAGGTTTTAAGTTATTGACTGTTTAAATCATTTGATCAACACATTTTTACTTTACTCATTAGAAAATACATACTTTGAGCTTTTAATTGATTTTTATTCACTTAACCCATAAATCTATCATACAGTTCTTTGTTTAATGTAGCAGTAGCTCTAAGGCGATCTGTTTTGTTTCACTTCAACGAACAGAATTTTAAAAAAATATGTCTAGGTTAGTATTCTGTTATTAATATTATTGTAACTCAACTTAATTAGTTGCTTAATACACTTTTCAGTAACTAGGTAGTTTTTTAAGTTCTGAATATGTATTTGGAAATATTTATTAACATCAGATTCCACATTTTGCATTTGAATTCAATTATAAATATGTGACAATCCCAGCTCAATTCTTAGTTCTGAACTTGATATTTTTTTAGTGAACGGATATACTCCCAAACCTATAAAAATTGAAGCTGCTTTAATTGATTCCTTCTATATAATCCTCTAAGAGTTGAAAAAGATTGCAAGTTTTCAAAAGGCTTTATGACAAGATAAAAACATTTTGTGGTGACAAAGGAACCTTTACCAGAGAGGAATCGGAGGAAACAACAATTGTGTGAAAAATAAAACTTAAAAAATAAAAAGTTAATACCATCTGGTGCCATGACCACTACAGGCTCGGCTACCATTCCTTCATTCATGAAGAAGCTCTAACCACTTTCCTAAACACTGCTTACGCTTAACAGACAGCACAACAAATATGGCTACCCAAATACCTAACCAAACATCTGACATATAATAATGAATGTCAACAATGATAACAGTCAAGTTTTTGACTTGCTATCCAGTCAAACATATTCCTACCTGATAATGGTCTCAAAGAGCATATAATTTCAAATTCAAGGTGCTCCTGTTGTTTTTGGATAACTCACAATAATATGTCATGATACCTTCATTGCTTGAATTACATAGTATGTTTTCCCTACTAAGAATGCTTCTGCACAGTTATTATTCCTTCATAAGGATCTTAACGTGTACAGTGCTAAGCAAAATAACAGAGAATGAGAGGTGACTTTGTATTTGATTGCCGGGGGAACCTAGTATGGTACTATGGCATGCAGTAAGCGTGATAGAAATCTTATGACAAGACTGTTGAAAAATATCTGCATCGCAGATTTGAATGATTGACATTTAATTGATATACAGTGTAATACAGTATTACTACAAGAGGGTTCAGTCACTATATAGCCCTCTTCCAACAATAACCAACAATAATAACCTTACAGCATCATCCCAGTTATTATCTAGACATGCCTGACAGCATTAATTTTTATTATGTAAAATTAAAATTGATGATATTAGATAAAAGTAATGAATAGGGATGGACGAGTCTCGAAATTTCGGGAATTCCCCGGGAAATTATAATTCTCGTCCTGCGAGAAGGAAATTTTGTTACGATCGGGAATTCCATTCGAGTTTTTCTAAGATGTAACCAACTAAATAGTTCGATCTCAACAAAACGGTTATAACCGACATTCATGGTCAAGTTCGGATTTTTTCAATCAATATAAATTAAAATGAAAGGTTAATAAAATTATGATAGGCTTGTGTCTCGATTACCGTGGAACGTAATTTATTGCTTATAGTGTGGCAGTGAAGTTACGTAGTGACTGACGACTGACAGTCGGGAGTCGACAGTTGGGTTCGAACGGAGGTGTGACGTTCTCACGATCCGTTCATTTGACAGGGCTCATCTAAGTGAACGAGATATCTGGATCACGATGCTCAAAAAAACTATTAAAGTCGAACAAGTTACCGAGATCTATGATCCAACTAAACAAATCTAGTATAGGACAGAACTGTTGACCGAAACCCAAATGATAATGAACGAAAACTGAGTGGGCCTATATTCCAATGTTTGTGTGTGTCAGTAACGTAAAATCATTCAATCAAACTGCTCCCGAGAACAGGTCACTTTAACAACAAATCTTTCTTCCCATGGCAAAAGTCCATTTCTCTCATGCACATACAATGAACCGTTCTGCTCGTTTCCGAATTGAAATTATCGTATATTTCCCGTGAGGTGATTGTGATCCCTTTTGGTGTTTACTCTGAGTAGGGAATCATCCAATGATTTGACAGAAGAAAATATCGTATCATATCATATAAAATATCGTGATGGCGTTCAAGTATCGTGCGACGTAACAATATTTATTTTCAATTGAATAAAAAATAAGTAGATATATCCGTAGCGAATGTCAATTAATAATTTGTTTGTGAACACTTTAGATCGCCAAATGTGCATGTAACATTTGCAGGCATACGATATTTTCTTCTGTCAAACTGTCGATCGGTTTCCTGACTAGATTAGAAAGTAACACAGATGGAGTGTAAAATGTATTACAATACGATAATTTTGATTTGTAAACTCAGTGAACGGTTCCCTGATCATAATTGTTACTACTACGTCGATGTTAAATGCAAAACAATTCAATCCAAATCTCTTCTGATATAAAACGGACGGATTTAGCAATAAGGAACATAATTTTTATTGAACCGAAACGTTATCATACTTCTTGTGTATATTTCATAAATTTATAATTTAGCTGCACAAATCTACTTTGTATCACCAGTTGGCATTTAGCTGATATTTCAGATTGCATCTCGTCTGGCTAGGCATACATTTGCCGATTACGTATACCGTTGTCACTCCAATACGTAAGAAATTCCTCGCGATGAAAAGATTATCTTTCTATGTATCGAAGTTGTTTCGAGTTGCACACATTCATTACCAATCATAATTTATTAAAAATAATTGATCGTAAACGACTTTTAAATTTATATTTAGGTGCACAATTATTAAATTATTACTATCGATCCATTAAACACCGGTATTTTGGCATCTAGATTTACAAATTTGATTACCTATATTTCACAGCTTATTTCCGGTTTATTATAACCATTATTATATTACTGAATAAAATAACTACACATCCACTTTTTATGGCGTATACAAAATCAATTTTTTGTTGAAAAGCGACAATTTTGAAAGCAATCGACTGTGTTTGGTGATGACGCCTGAATCGTAGAATCACTTGATCCAGCTTTTGCCCAAAAGCTTCGCTACCGTGATCGGAACTACCAGATAAACCAGATCGACCGTCTGTGTGATTAGTTGACAATCACAGAGAAGAAATAGAGGTTGCTTTCTTATAACTACAGCGGCAGTTATTAATAGAATTAAAACAAATGCACATCTCTACAATAGTCAATACATGTGCAGTAATAATTACTAAGTTTATCCGTGAGGATTTGGGGGGGGGGGAAATAAGGAAGGGACTGCCAAGATGCTGGCTCTGTGTGCAACTTCAGTTTCTAGTTTTAATGTAGTTCAGTTAATTAATTGAATAATACATGTCTAGTTTTTATGATGATTTTAATTAATATTGGCATGTAATATGTAACTACCATTCTTTTATTTCGCTTATTACAATTTTAATTCAGTTATATCTAATAAGATTGCTTTGTTTATTAAGTGTGTAATCTGTTATTGTTTAGTCTAAACATGTTTGATTTTTTTTCTGTTTTGTGGATAGCAGGCAAAAAATAAAAAAAAATTAATAAAATAAGGAGTACATAAATGTGCCTTAACATTAATGGTTGAATTTCCTACTAGATCACGTACCAATTAATTATTATTACTATAAAATGATTTGGTTTATTTGTTTTATCTACCAAGTTTGAAAATTAATGTATGATAAGCTGGGAAAAATTCCCTCTGAAAATTTCTCGAAATTTGGGAGGAAATTAATTTCCCTCCCGTTTCCCTCCCGAAATTTGGGGGGAAATTAATTTCCCTCTCGTTTCCCTCCTGAACCTAAAAATCTCCTCTCGTCCATCCCTAGTAATGAACTGTATTTAGTTTACAATATTAGGAGATCAGTCTGTGATTTCAGCACTTCTAAAAAATATATTTTTATAAGGTAATTAGATGTTTTTGAGTAGTACTTAAAAGAAGCAGTAATTTCAATAAAATATCTGCCAAAGAAGAAATATAAACAAAAATAGCATTCATAAATCACAAGCTTGGAAATGTTAAAGCAAGCGATACCATTAATTAGAATTGCAGGGTATTGTTACTGTACAGCCGACTGCATCAGCTTGCAAAATAATAAAACTAAATATTTATTGTTAAAACAAAACTAATAATCAACATGATAGAGAAAATATTGGTCAATATTTTACTTAACAATTGTTATTCCAAATGTTTCACACTCAAGAAGTTTATGTAATTTAAAATAATGCTTAAGGCTTTTTTGTACCATTCTATATTTTGTATAAAACATATTATGTACATATATTGGTGTGTGGAGGGGAGATACAGGTGATAGGACAGGAGGATAGGGTAGAATATAGGGCTGTGAAATGAAATTTTTAAGGAGTGAGGGAGTGGCCAGAAGAGATAGAACAAGGAGTTAAGTGCATGGGAGACTGGGGAGGAGCCATTATTGGGCATGTGAAACTGATGGTGGGATTTAGGGTACCAAGAAGGGTCAATTAGAGGGCAGGGAAGGAAAGGAGATCGAGAGGAAGACAGAGGGATGATGGTTGAAAGGAGTTAAGGAGAGTATTGAAAGAAGAGGTGAATGTAAGGTGAGACTGGAAGAGAAAATATGGTAAATAGGCCCTGCAACAAGCATACCTATTGAAACTACTATTGATATGTACATAGAATTTATCTCGTCCTTTTGTAATTCTTGATAGTAATAGTAAATTTTATGTTTTAGATTCAACAATCTGAGTCTATCTTCTGGTAAAAATGGTAAACTTTAAAACATTCAAAGAGACTTAATCAAACATACATTGTATGGTGACTATGGTAAAAACAAAACTTGGCTCATGATATGTTAAATCAAGAGTACCAAAAATTAAAAATATTATGACCTGATTTATTTTTGGTTTGAGAGCATGGGAGAGTGGAGCAACGGCGACCCAGGAGTCACTGGCGTAACTCTCATAAATTCAAATTGATCACTCTCATCACACAAAATTTCAATGTTAAATCAGAATTACTTAGTTGCCTACTACACTAAGCATTTCATTAAGTATCTTTGTATTCTTTTATCACCACAAAAAGCACAGTAAAATCGTTTTAAACGCTGTCAACAGCTTCCTATTTACACTAACAATGCAATTGTCCGTAACAGTTTTAGTCCTAAAAAATTACAATTATCAAGAAAAAACATTAAGTAAATAATAATTAAGACAGATTTTATTAAGGAAGAAACAACAATAATTGTTAAGCGTAAAGTTATTTAATGAAAATATTTCGTATGGTCTCCAATTAACTTAAAAAACACTAAAAATATTCAGTCATCACAACAACCAAAGCCCTAGTTACTCAGCATTTTTGACAAAACTGTCTTTGTATAAAATTATATGCAAAAATAATGAACTCTACTTTGGAAGTACTGTGCATAAAAAAATATATTATGAAAGACACAATGATAGCATAAAAGCATAACACCATGAACCATTACATATTTTGAATCAATGATAGCAACCTTTTTACGTGACTGAGAGCAACAATCATTTTCACCTTAATTTAGCTCAAGTATTCATTGAATACATGTCCTTTGCTCATTTTATTACTTTCTCACTTGTACCAAGCCAATAGGTCATACTTAAGACAACTCTGTCCTGGCACTTACTGGTACACTTTACAACTCACCTGAAATACTGGCGTAAGAATTCTTAAATCAACAACTACAGTAGAAAAAATTATAAACAAAAACTATAATTTCATAAAGGTTTAATTGCAAATCTAATAAGCAAATAAATATTTTAATTTGAAACAAATATTTCCTAAACTAAGAACACCTTACCTTTTATTTTGTAAAACATAAAAAATAAATATGGAGGAGGGATTACAACAATTACAAAAGCTAAAATTGTATATTTTACATTACAAATTTGATTGCATAAATATTTGAACTTGAAGTTTACTTTAGGAACAACCACAGTTTTTTTTTTTTTTTTTTTTTTTTTGTCATTTTGCTAGCTTGTTATCTTCTGTATCTACATGGGAATCTGTGTTTAGCAAGTAAACTCACATTTGGTCGTAGCAAAAGAAAATTATTAGAAATATAACAATTAACTATATGATTAATTCAATTCTTAGATGAACTAGTTACAATGCTGAATGAGTGTTAATGCGAGACTGTTACAAGTGTTAGCCCGTGCACCATAGCATGCTAACTGAGTGTGAATAGACGAACCACCGTTGTGTACCTCTTGCAAGTAGGGGGAGCTGTCTCCTCGTGGCGGTGACTCCAAGGCTACACAACAAACACACTCACTGCACTACACCACACCAACCCCCCGCTGTGCTCTAACCATTACATCTACTGCCTAATGTTAAAGCAATTCTCTAAAACTAACACTACAGTGCATAATACATATATATATATATCACTAACTAAGTTATATGCATATAATCACTAACAAATAGAAACAGTATAATAAATCTAATTTTTATAGTCAGCAACATACTGTGTACATTTTGACAAAATAGATAAACTCTTATAGCCATAACATTGATATTATTGTGTAATTTCTGATTACACAATGTGCTTGACACCTACCGGCCAATCACTGTCTAACAATACTGCAGTCCAGCTCCCTCACAAGAAATTAGTATTATTACCAAGCTGACTATTACTCTTAAAATTATTAAATGAAAAAATAAAACATTCACTCCAAACAAATTCAAAACTCAATCTTCACTTTTTGTTTTTATTTCCAACATATCATCTTCTCTATAGTTAAATCATTTAAAGCAGAATAATATTTATTACTGTTATAATTATCATAATAAATATTGAAAAATATGTTTTATGTTATTTGGAATATGATAAATGTTAACAAGTTCTACTCATGATGCACACAATCATACATATACATATATATCCCCAATACACACTGACTGACTGTGTTTAATATTGTTAGGTCTAAATAATCAAATTGAAGTACAAGGATTTAATGCTTCATCCAGGGTTACTGCCCGAATCTTAAAATATAAATTTTAATTCAAATGCTGTTTCTGAGCATTCATTCTTTCTCATTCCATTGATGTCCCGTATATTTTTATGAAGACAGGTGGCAGATATCTAGTCTACACCCTAAATTTAGTTCTTCTCATTTCCTTTATTTTTGTTCTGAAGCAATGTTTTTCAACCCCACATTAAACTTACTGAAACAGTGATACCTCGTTTCTGACTCATGAATAAAATACTTCTATAATGAACATTTTAACTTGAGGAAATTAAAAAAAAAAAAATATCTGCACTGAAGGAAAGTCGGAATTCATTTTAAACTACTCGTTCATCTATACAATTTTTTCCAGGGAGTTTCAACTCTATTGAGATAGATGAAAAACTAATGTAACTACAAATGGATATAAGTAACGACAATTAATAATAAACGTTACGATGATGAACAGTACAAGTTAGGATGTTGCATCTAAGTCACACCGATGAACAATATAAGTTACGATTGTGGAGAATACAAGTTACTACAATGACAAACAATCCAAATTGGACGTTGAAGAATCTACGTCACGACAATGAACTATATAAGTTACAATAAGTAGAATAAAAGTTATTATGACGTTATGCAATATAAGTAGGACGATGAAGAGAGCATGTTATGACGATGGAGATATAAGTTTCGATTATGAAGAATGAAAATTATGGCTATGAAGAACGTAAACTAAGATTATGAACGATGCCATTCCGCCCACTCATAAATGGACAGTAGCAATAGCCTCCCGCCCAACCAAACACGGACAGTGGTAATGGCCCTCCCACCCACTCATACATAGACAGTGGCAATGCCCTCCCGCCCACCAATATACAGACAGTGGTAATGGCCCTCCCGCCCACCCATACATAGACAGTGGCAATGCCCTCCCGCCCACCCATATACGGACAGTGGTAATGGCCCTCCCACCCACCCATACATAGACAGTGGCAATGGGTGTTGCAATTCCAATGGCTATTGCAGTGATTGGAATTAACTTTTAGGGTCAATTTTGGATTCTGATTCCAGAGCAGAGAATTGTCAGAAACTTCTTTACACTTGAGTACATTTCTTTAAATTTCAAGCTTCAAACTTCTAGAGCTTCAACTGTAGCAATACAAAATATTATTGTGATTTAAATTCTCTAGCAGTTAAAAAACCGTTAATTTGATAATTCTCTTCAAACGCGTAAGAGATTAACCCTTTGGTGACAGTCCTATTGCAGTAGATTAGTAATTGAAAATATATGGAGGATGTCAACATTCCTTAGGGATTCCTCACCTTGAACATAACTATTTATCCTGAACTACCCTAAATTCAGCAATACAATTTCCGACTACATTGAGTTGTCAGCTTAATGAAATAACTCGTGTATCGATTGTATTCTCCCATTATTCCTTAGTTTAAATTGAAAAATCAAGAAATTCTAACTGACACAATGAGGGTAGGAAGTATGATGGTTGAACAATATTTCAGTCAAGAAAACCTAAGATGAACTGCTTTTTAATTTGCTAAAAAAATTTAATTTTACTTGATATTAACTAACAGTTACCCTTACATTTTGAAAAATATTTTTAATCTAATAAAGGACAAATACTCACTTTCGGAAGGCGGTGTGATGAGTGTAGTCTCATTGGTTGTGATGACTGTAGTCTTGATTACAACCGACGACTCGGTGGTGGTCTCTAGTTTTGTGGTATCATTACGTACCACTTCTGTCGTAACCACTCGACTGCTCTCCTCATTACTACTGCTGCTATAAAACAAAATGACATTAAAGTGAGAAAAATCTCTAAATAATTAACTATAGATCTGTGGCAGTGCTTTCTACTCCAGCAAAAATATTTAAAATAACTATCTAACATTCCATATTTCATATTTTTTTAGAATAATCATGTTACTAACCAACATTGGTTCGTTCCTGGTCGCTCAGTAATTAATAATCTGTTATCATCCACAAAGTACATTTTCTCATATTTGGATTCACAGACAAATGCAATTTCCGTGGACCTGGCCACAGCTTTTTCAAAGAATTGATAGTATGATTTAAATATATAAATATTTCACTTATTAGCTATTGAACTGAAAAAGTCTGTTATTTACAAAGGAAATCTGTCATCAAAATTTAGGTTTCAGTTAGAAAGACCACAAGGATCAAATTTATGACCATCTCTCTTTAGTAATAATTTATATGAATATTTGTTATCAGTTTAACTTTTATTATTTGCTGATGATCTAAACCTATTTCATACACATGTAATCAAGCAGATATGGACTACATACCATACAATTAACTGCATCAATTCTGCAATGCAATCTGACTTATGAGATTTAAACAACAATGGATTCGATTTAAAAATATTAAACAATCATAACACTGTATAAAGCCTCAGTTGGGTTGAGATTGTAGAGAGCAGGATAAATCACAATGCCCTATCCTCCCAAAACCAATAATCTAATATTATACATTTAAATTTATTATAACTATACAAATACATAATATTTCATTTTTTAGTGGTTTTTGCTTGCTGTTTATTTAATAGCTATTTTTTTAGTTTGTTTCTGTTCTGTTAAATTATAAATGTTTTAATATCGTTATTGTCTGTTCCTCCTAAGTGATATTATTGTTGATAACAACCTGAATAAGACCTGAGCATTATATAGGACTAGGGGACACCCCTGCATGCTTCGCATGCCAACCCCGATGCTCGCTGCAATCGATACACCTCGGCCTTCGGCCTCGGCATGTAACTATTCAATGCAAAAAATTGGAGATTAACTATATAACGTAAAATCACAATATTAAATTTAGTTACAGTATCTCACTCACACTAATTGCTTTGCCACCTATTTAGCCCATTTCAACCATGTTCATTACATTTATTTTTATTTAACAGCTGAAGATTAAACTCATAGTAAAATATTAAAAATGCATCAATAGTATTTGAGTAACTGAGTATAATGTCAAACATTCAATATAGACATGTTTATTTATTTACAAACCAGCTGTTATTAATTTACTAAAATCAACTCAATGTTATCCTTATGGAGAAATCTTTTAAGGGTGGTTTCTACCCCTTAGGAGTACTTTATCAAGATGAAAATACTTTAGTTGTCCTATTTAAGTTCTAAAGAAACAGTGTACAAAATTTCAGCTCTCTACCTACATGGGAAGTTGGAGAATTAGTGATGAGTGAGTGAGTGAGGGCTTTGCCTTTTATATATATAGATTTCAGGTTCCAGAGTGCTGTGTTGGAAATGTGAAGAGGTAAAAACAACAATGCAAAATTGTTCTTCTAAATCAAAACTTCACAATTTCTTGTAAAAAATGCATTTTATTCTGTAAATGAGTTTTTTTTGAGTCAATGGACTGAAGATGACTTCTTTTAACAATAGATACTTATTAAATACATTTTAATATGAATTGTACTGACTTGCCTATGTATTTGCTTGAAATATTTTGTGGCCAATAAACTATTCTATTCTATTCTAAAATAGCTCTCTACATTAAAAATTATAATTGATTTTGATGACTCAAAGTGGAAAAAGGAGGTAAATTTGTTTAACCCTTTCAGTGCGGTAGCGTCGAGATGGTCGACGATGTAATTTATGCATAAATTGCCGGCGCCGACCCAGTCGGCGATTTGTATTTTCATAATATTTCATACAGTATGTATTCGATCAACTCGGTTAAAGATCCACCATATTCCGAATGAATCAATCTTTCGATTGGTATAATTTTCTTGTTTCTTTCCTTTATGCCTTTGAATTGGTAATTGAGAAAAAAAGATAGCAATTACATTTGTCAGCTGGTGTTGATTCAGAAGGCACTCAGCAGAATACACAAATATTATTCAGTTCTTTTGATTATGTTTGACAATGTCTGTTATTACTAAAAGTAATTTGTAATACAGTTTCGCTTTGCTATTTTGAAACATATAATTTGTGATAGTCATTATTATATATCAAAGGAGCTGTAGTTTGTTGCGATTGTTTATTCGGTGATTTTTTTTTACTTCGATTATTACTTAATTTTTCAATTATATTCATTTCACAAATTGTCTGATTACTATATTTATTTTGTATAGAATTTCATTTTCTAAACTGTACAAAAATATGTATGAATTTAGTACACCTTGTTATTTTATAACAACGTTTTTTTCTACCAAGTTACAGAAATGTGACTAAAAATGACTTTACGATGAGTTCTGTTTATATTGCACAATCAAGTCAAATATAAAACTATAAATTTATGATATATATGAATTTTGTTTGTTTTTATAGGTCTTTTACTTGGTATAAATTTTTAAAAAATTTAAAAAAATGATATACATATGAAAATTCAGTTCAAACTTAGTTTTTTTTTAATTTTCTTTTTTTACTTTTGATTATTATTTTTTAATTATTATTTACCTTTCATAAATTATTGTATTATTATATCTATTTTGTAGAGAATTTCATGTTCTACAAATTAAAACAAAAATTATAAATATAGGGTACATATTTTTTTTTCAACAAAGTGTTTCCCAAACCCTTATAAATTTGTGAAAAACAGCCCGGCAATTTATGCACATCCTTTTGGGAAATGGTCACGGCACTGAAAGGTTTAAGGCACATCTTGACAGCCATAGGATAGGAAATTCACAAAGGATTGTTAATGTAAATTGTACAAAACAACATTAAGCAAAGTGGCAAGAAGGTTAAGTAAAGACTAAAGTTACAGAAAAAATAAAACTGATTACCTGAGACTGATTAACAAACTATCATTAATCTCATTCACAATATGGCTTATTATGAAGCTATCACTTTTAACAATAAAAACTTTGCACTGAATGAAAGAAAAATAAAATTGAACTTTTAATTTATGAATATCTTTTAATTAAATATTGGTACATTATTCATGCTGAAAAATATAGTTTACACATTGCAATAATTAATCTAACTCATGATATTCTTCACTGTCTTTCGTAATGAGAGGACAACAAATCTAAATAAGGAATTTAGTTCAGGTACTTACTTTACCAGATGGTCCTTGACGGAGTCTATGGTGATGTCTCCCACGCTACTAAGGTCCAAGTGGTTCACTAAAGACTCCGTCTCTGGTAAGCCGTTCTCCTTGACCTCTGTTATCACCTCAGCTTCCCCTACAAACATTGTAAGATATAAGCAATACTTCACTATTGTTTAAACAGTAGATATTATTGATGCTTCCTGAAGCTCAGGAAGGAGGTAAGACCAGTGACAAGAGAAGAAGCTGGAAGTTGAAAAAGGCAATATGAAAGGTGATGTTTATTTGGATAAAAAATTGTTATTTTCAGTTTTCAAACTAAAATTTTAGTAAAATAGGAGAGCAGCATACCTGATAAAATGGTAAATTGGAGACAGACACAATCACAACACAAAGAACAGAAAGTTAGAGAAATATTTCACTAACTTTTTGTTCTTTCTTCTGTTGTAATTGTCTCTGTCTCAAATTTACCATTTTATCAGGTAGGCTGCTTTGCTCTCCTTTTTTACCAAAATACTTACAAGTCTTACACTCAATGTATTTATGTCTCTTTTGACCTTTAATGAAGTGAGAAAGATTACTTTTTAAGTTTTGATTTGATTTTTTAAGGCTTGTAGTTTCTTTACCGTTGTCAATATAGACAGGTTAAAGAATTATCACTAATTGAGAAAATAACCAATAGTTACTACAAATACTTGTTTTAAATTAATTATATAATTTGTGTTTGCTGTTTATTTATGACGTTTTAAAATTACATCAACTTCTTAAATTTAGCTGTGGTAATTTCAATCAATTGTTGTGATTTGTTTTTTAATAAGTTTTATTACTAAACTAAACTTAAAATGTTATTTTTAAATTTTCTCAAGGCTTATAAGTTTTGTAATTTCCTCAAAGTAAACTTCAATTGCACACTCACAACAAATTCACTCAGAAAGTACTCAGAACCGAGAACCGATTTCAGTAAACAATTGAACCAGAACCGAAAAAAAAAATGGAACCGACCCATCACTAATATTTAGTACAAAGACTAAATATTCCACAAACTTTTTAAATGTGACAGGTGTTAGAAAAGTCCAACAAGAAATTAATATAAGATAATTATCACTGTTATTTACTATTCTAGTGTAATAACGTGTTATTTTAATGAACAACTTTTTATTTTGCTAAAGTTGTTTGTGTATTGTTTCGACCCTTTGATCAGCTGTTGCAGGTTTCTTGCGACATAAAATTTGTTGACGGTTCAGATCTGGGCATAGAGATCATCTTACTTTCTATAATGAATTACAAAGCTCTGAATAACAACTTAACAAAAAAGCATAAAATTGGCTATCTTCTTCTGTGGTATTTATAACATCAATTCTATAAAAATTAGTATACATGCAACATTTAGAACTACTTTAGTAATATTTTTTTTTTTTTAACAGGGCAAGTGATTTGATTATTTTGGTTTTTTTCGGAACAGAAAAGCAGGCTTATATTAAAAAAAATCCTTTGAAAGCTACGCACAAAACAACCTTCTACAAATCCTATCATATGACGAACTTGAAGGCCAGTGACTTTCAAATATCTCCACAAGTGTTTCTCTTTTTTTATTTTATTTTGTGTTTTACTTTTTTGTGAGTATGTCACTTTCAAATACAACAAATATTTTAAAAACATAATCCTGCTTTCATAACCCTCTAAAAAAAAAACAAAAAAAAACTAGTAATGATAGATTTAAGTTTAAAACATTGGTGTTAGATTACTATACTATAAATTTAAAATATCTACCTTATTTGGACTCTTTATTTACAGAAACAGTTAAAGATATGTACAATTAAAAACAAAGTATGTGATAAAAAAAATGAGCACAAATCCCCCAAAATCCAACAACTACTGCCAAAGCATTTCCAATCTCTTTCAGTAAAGTAATATTAAAAAATGACAGCAAATTAGAATATATTTAAAAATACTTCTTTTTACTCATAAAATCTAAATTTGCAATAAATATAATTTATGAAAAATGTCTAATATATTCACGATTCATTCCTAATATATTCAGCATAGTACATGGAATATAGGAATACAAAATGGAAATCTAAATTACCGTATAACATTTTAAATTTAACTCAGCAGTGAATGAAACCTTAACAATAATATTTTGTAATAATATTAACATCAAGTCCCAATAACCTCAACACGTTTAAACGCACTACTAAAAGTGAGAAATAAGACAAGACTACCAACTACCAATAAATGCATGCCAATAAATAACAAGAGTATCAAAATCTTTAGATGCCACAGCCCCATTACACCAGCTTGAAACTATTACGCCATTCTACTATGAACTTACTAAAATCATATCAATGGATGTAAATGAATGTAGACAATTATCGACCAGCAAGTTTGTGTGAGTTCCTTTTTACTCCACATCCATTATGTTACTTATTCCCTGAATCAAGAATCAAGATCTTTATTGGCCATTAAATAATTTATAATTACAATAGGCTTCGTCAACTTAAATCTAATGTCATAAAAGTATATTTTACCAACGTTGTGTTTTTACTGTAATTAAAAAGGTTAACTAAATCTTACTTAAATTTTCACAAGACATATTCTTCAATTGTATAAAATACGTTACACTTAAACCACTTAGATATAAATTTGTTAAATAAATTATTAGGCAACAGTCTTATTGAATTTGCCTAACTGAAAAAGAGTTAAGAGGACCTTGATATCAATATAATAAATATTTCAGAGAGATTTTCCTAAGAGGATGTAGATTATGCCATGTTAGAACAGATATATTTAAATGAGCAGTTAATTAGTGAGTGACAATAGATTGAGTGGAATCAAGAGAAATTTATATGCTAGTCCTTTCTGCAAACAACCTGTTTACTTTTGTTACTAATTGTACGGTCCTTGTTTATTTTCCTTATATCCTACTCACAGCACTTGTCATTCTTTTTATATACATCTGTACATCATAAATAAACACTGCATCCAAAATGTACACTTATGTTTAATATGCTTACAATTATAAAAATACAAAAACTGTTTACTTACAGAATTTTAAGGATATAATCAAAATTGGCACATGCAAATAGTTGAAATTGAATAAGTAATAAGACTTACCTGGATCTAGAGATGGTGAGGAGTGCACCGGGGTACTTACTAAATTAGGAATATTCCTATTAAATCATTTTATTAGTTCTGAGTTCTGCACCAGAGTTACTTCTGCACTTATGTTGGACTTTTAATAAACACATTTGCTACAAAGTTAGCTCGAGGAACTACCCAAAAAGGTGTGGTGGGAGTGGCCTGATTATCTTTCAGGGGTAAACTCAAAATACAAACTAAATTATTAAACAGCTATTTATACAAATTGATGAGGAGAATATATTGCTCGGTCAAGATACAAAACCATTGAAATAAAAGAACAATGTTACAAATCGGCCTCAGAAATAATGTACGTTTAGTTTAAATTAGTTTACTTAACAATATTTATATAATTAATAAATATAAATATATCGATTTTTTTAATACTGAAATTTGTTGGAAATAACATGGTCAACATGACACTACAAACATATCCAATACAAAAAATTTAAATTAATTGTGTCAAACCAGATCTGACTTATTTCTTCTCAGCCAATTTATCCTAAACAATATTTTCTCCTGATTGTACTGATGCATTAACAATCAGTTATATGTATTGAATGCCCGACTGTATATAGTTACATAAACTTTTATATATGTAATAGAAAATCCAGAGCACTTAGACAATAAACAATGAAAAAACAATAATATAATCCTGTGTGATGCATGCCCCACCGTGCAACTATAAATTCTGAGTTGAATAAACAGCATTTTCATATGTTGTTTTGCACACAGATGCGCAACACTTCAGGAGCGAAAAAAAGGACAAAAAAAGAAGCAGTTGGACAATTCACCATCAGCATCGGCACATGGAGTGGACATCGTAGAATTTTTCAATTGGATAAGTCCTAGTTTATCTTATGGTAACAATTAGTGTTCAGTTTTTAATAATCAATCCCAGGGGTGGGGGGGCTATCTTGTAAAATGTAGTATCGTCATTAACAAAGGGATATTATTAACATATCAAGTGCGGGCCCGCGGTTCCGTGGGTGAGGTCCATAACACGGTATTGCCACAGATGAGCTCAGCATCGGGCCGTGCAACTTCGTATTCGGTGAGTGTGTTGGATTGTTCCAACTCGACCTTGAAATGCAGTTTGTTTCTGATTCCTGACAACTGACTTTCAAGTTTGTTTACGCGTTAGTACAATTATATTTTGTGTTGTATTTATAATTTTGTTCTTGTACATTCATAGTATTGTTTTTTATTAAGGTTGGTATTGTTTTGAATTATTGTTTTATATTTTTAATTATTAAATTATATTTGACAAGTTACACAAAGACCAGCAGTAAAGTCTTAGCTATTCCAAACGATGTAAATAAACATTTTTTGTTTTATGCACTGTAACAGCTAACAAAAAACAGTGTTTTTACGTATATTTGGTGCAATTTCGTACGTTATATACATGTAGTGCGTGACAAAACCGGCATAACGTGCTGACCCCGTGGATCCGTGGACCGAACTGTGACGTCAACTATGGAGCCATTTGGATGACAGACATATTTTTTTGCCCATAAAGTCTCAAGGTCATAAGGAAAGTCATAAAGTCATAAGGAAAGTTTATCAAATTACTTTATATGTTAGCTCCTGGGGTGATATATATGTATTTCCTTTAGCAGTCAATGTGTTAAAAAAGTTTAGACATGTAGAATTATTAGTAACCTAAGGGCACAAGGGTTATGCAACTAGACCACCGTTTTTTTGTTATTAAAATCATTATATAAATTCACAATAAAACTGGCTGTGATTGAGGAGGTATTGGCACATAGCACTCACAAGACCTGAACAATTAAATTTGATTGCCTATATGTTTTGGCAAATGTACAGGGTTCGCAGCCACTTCAAACTAAATAGCCATGGCTTTTTAAACTATCAATACTATTTCTTTCTATTACCCACTACTTCAGATAAGCGTTAACCCTCAAACTGCAATTCGATATATTTTCCACCACTTATGGCGTTCCTATACTGACCTTCAACATAATTTCCGTCGGTTAGCGCCTATCAGCTTAATCACTTATTATAATATAATTCACCCATTAACGATAGCAGCATGATTTGAAAGTCTTTGGAAATATTGTAAGTTCTTGTTTGCAAATGTATGTTTGTTTTGTTCCTGAGACAAAAGAACGGTGGAAAAGAATAATAAGAAAATCAAGTAATATAGTTGGCACAGTCGCTACACGGCTTAATATCAGCCGTGTTGCACTGTTGAATATAATTATAGCACACAGATTAACGGTATTGACATGATTAGAATATCTTTGGAAACAGGAAGAGTTCTTGTTACAATCATAAGTTTGTTTTGTTTTCAAGTAAAGTGGAACTGTGCAAAATTGTAATAAGGAAGCTGAGTTTGCAAAGAGGTATCTTCCATTGTGGTACATGTATAATGCTTGTAAATGTATATTTGCATTATTACTAATTTTATAGCAATTGACAACAAAGTAAACATTTTAAAATACATCTATCTTAGGTAGCAAATATTTCTGTAAATGTTAATACTAGTTATAAGTCTCAAGTGATTATGTAATATTTTAAGGAAATTTTTTAAAATACTGTTACATTTTGTTACATTGTTATATAAGTTGTCCTATATATGGTTAACGGTTTATATTAGTATAATTTTGTCAAGCCCCCTAATAACATATAGTACCTTTACATTTAATTTGGAATTTTGGCTTTTTAAAATTTTGATTTTAGCTGTATTATTTTGTTTCAAACAAAGAAACATTTTCCAACAAAGATAAAAAAAAAAAAAATAAGAGATATACACTCACTCAGATATAGTAGCATTTGTGAAAAAGTAAAAAACTAAGGTGGGCTGGACATGTGTGGAGGAGGGAAAATACTTCCATTATTAAATGTGTTGAGCAATCTAATCTAGAAGGTAGAAGACCCCTTGGCAGGCTAAGATTTAGATGGAGAGAACAGGTCCTCAAGAATATTCACAAATTGGGGAATACACCTGAGGCAGCAAAGAACAGAGCAGAATAGTGACATTATTCGCGAGGCCAAAAACCAACTTGGGTTTCAATGGCCAAGTAGGTAAAGCAAGTAATGAAGGAAAAATATACATTTCCCTCTTAGTGAGCATCATAAAACAAAGAGCCAATGGCCGAGCAGTCTAAGGCATCAGGAATTTGTACCTGAGTTGAGATAGCACAGGTTCGAATTCTGGTCTTGACTGTTAGTTTTTATCAGTAGTATTCACCTTGTACCCTACTGGTTCTCCCCTTACCAAATGTTTATTCCTACTCCTTACTGGTTTATTCCTTTCGAAACGTTTTAACTTCTTATAAGTTCTTAGCATACATTAATAGTCTATGGGCAATGGGTAGAGTAAGGTTAGATCGGCCTCATCATAAAAAAAAAAATTAACACTAGGGATGTCGGACGCATAGAATAGACGATTCAATGCAGAACTAGTCAAAATGTTGAACTAGTACAATAGTGCATCAGCAGTATTGAGGTCTCAGAATTATTCTGAAGTGCCAAAATTATGAATTAGAAAGACAAAATGCCTTTTTAATCAATAACATTCATTCTTAGAACTTAGGCTTAAGCGGCCGGTGACATAACTAGAATCTACAGTTTCCGGTGACAACCGCGTCAAGGTACTATCTACAATATTTACAAGATGACCAGACGTTTCGCCCATACTGTGATGTGGCATCCTCAGTGGTTTCTCTGAGACTGAAATCGGCAAGTGACCTTCCAGCTTTATAACAGGTGGTGGGGTGGGGACTGGTTGGCAGGTATGCTGGAGAGGGGGGCGGAGGCACGACCCACGTGACCTACGGTCATTGGCCGAAAAATAAATATGGTTGACTCTTCCATTTTATTTCAATTTACTTAAAATGGGTTCCCATGTCTTTGGCAGCCGTATACTATCATCCTTATTAAAATTATTTCTTCTTTTATATATTTCTATGGCTTCCCTTACGATTCTCGGGTAGTAATGTGGGATGTTGGCAAAGACTTTAGTTTTATCAAATAAAATTCCATGATTACTTTTTGTGCTATGTTCAGCAACAGCAGACTTTTCCGTATCTTCATTCTTAGTATACCTTATATGTTCCTTAATTCTTGTGGAAATTAACCTCTTGGTTTCCCCTGTGTAGACTGACCCGCAACTACAAGGTATTTCATATACTCCAGGCATAGCTAGTGGAATTTTATCTTTGACTGGCCTCAGAAAATTCTTTAATCTATTCGGTGGCTTGTAAATGGTTTTTATATTTTCTTTACTTAATAGCCTGCCAATCTTTTCCGTTGTTCCCTTTATGTAAGGTAGATACGCCTTTTTGAGGTATCCTTATCTTGTCTTGTATCTACTCTATTGTCTTGTTCTTTCCTCTTCAACTGTTTTCCAATAGTATTATCCATAGTAGTATTATCCAATAGTAAACTGAATATCCATTCTGTTTTAATGTTGAATGTAATATTTGTCTTTCTTTCTTCCAACTATTTTGGTCTGAAATGTGAATGGCTAGATTGATTAAAGTGTTTAAAACTGCATTCTTCTGTGTCGGATGATGATGGGAAGCAGCATTTAAATATCTATTGGTATGTGTAGGTTTCCAGTATACCAAGTGGCCTATTCGTCCATCTCTTTTTCTCACAGTTAAAACCTCAAGGAAAGGCAGACTTCCGTTATTCTCGATTTCCATTGTGAACTTGATATTAGAGTGAATAGAATTTATATGGTGCAGAAAATCATCCAATCTCTCTCTACCATGTGGCCACACAACCCAAACATCGTCTACATATCGATACCATGCCTTTGGTTTCAAATCAGACGTTTCAAGTGCCTTCTTTTCAAATATTTCCATATAAAGATTAGCTGCAACTGGTGACATAACATTCATTGGTTCTCTTTTAGAATGATTACTTCGAAGATTTCAATAACATACTTTACAATAAAATATTTATAATTACTCAAGTTATTATTATTACTCAAGTTTGTTTTCATTCCGTATGGTCGTTTTGTATGGTGGAAAGGGACGAGTGATCTGACAAACAAACCTGATTAGATCGTGATAACAACAAGCACAGAGTTCTACCAGGATATATAATTTGTACTGATAAGATATTAATCCACAAAGCTATGTGTATCGTTTCAGTAATTTACGTGTGTGTGTGTGGCATACCACAAAATCAGTGAAACATTGCAATACTGATAGCCCATGTATTTCAGTTAGTAGGAAATTTATTTTAGAAATTGTATATAATACAAATTTTTACCCATTTACTTGGAATAATTTAATAAATTAGGTTACTATTTGCATTTTTGTGTACATACACCGCTGATAACGCGTCCCTTTGTTAATGTGACCCTTCTCATCTCTTCTGAGATAAAGAGCACCTGGTGTCTACAGTCCATCTTTAACAAAACATTTCCCATACATAACAATCTAATTTGTTTTAGTTCATAAATTCAAATGTGTTGCATTTTTAACAATTCATGTTTACAGTTTAGTTCTAGTTTTCGTTTCACCATCTGCACTGTATTTTAAAATGTATTAATCAAAATTATTTTTATTGAATAAAGTTGAACTAAACGTTACTTCATTAATAATTGAAAACAACCCTGTTAACTTCTATTTTCAAGACTTTTATTAATAAATAATTTAAATTAAAATTAATATAAAACTCAATGTTTTTAACAAGTTACGTTTTATTGGATATGTTGATAATTTTTTATTAATTTAATTACATCGGCCAATAATGAGTTTTTATAATAAAATCCAAATTACGCTTCTTCTCGAACAATGATATTTAGTTACTATAATTAAATTGTTTTCATTTACTTGTATTATATAAAATCTTTTTTCTAATACTGCTTCAAAAACTTAAATAAAAACCATACAATTCTATATATGCGCGTATTGAATCAAAATTCCTCAAACCAAATCAATGCAGTTGTCAAAAAAAAAAAAAAAAAAAAAAACAAGTTGCATCACACACTCCTATTAAACACCATGAAAAATTGAAAATCCATGACGAATTAGAAAATTCTGTGATGTGCCCAGGTTTCCATTGAAAAAATAAAACCCTGAACCGATATATACACAAACTCGAATCAAACCACCACCAGTTTACAGTGTTTACTCAAACTACAAATGCTGTGAACCCGTCACCTCCGTGCCATGTGCCGACCAATCTTACGTGTATCCGGCTCCGGCTGCTCGTGTTCGTCACTGTGACTTTCCGACTCAGAGTCAGAGCTACTGCTACTGTCTGAGGACTCACTGCTCTCACTGCTGGTGTCCAACGTGGTCGCGGGCAGGCGTGCGTGTACAGGCAGTGGCAGGCTACACTGTGCTGTCGTCAGTCGGGCTGCCGACAGTGTTATTCTCTGCAGTTCACTACTGGAGTGGAGGTAGACAGCTTCACCATGCCGTGAGAATACTAATGATGAGATCCCACTAAACATACAACGAAACTTATTTCATAAATCTAAGGTTGTTTTGTGAGACAAGAAAACAAATGGTCGTAAGATGCTTATTTTGCCAAGTAATAAATTCTGAATAATTGTATCTAACACTTCTAAACTAATTAAATTTTAAACTATAACCATGTTAGTTCTAAAAAAAAAAATAAATAAAACTCCAAACAATAAACAAGCAATTTGACTAATAATTTAATTACAGCCATTGATTGTGATAATATGGCATATGTTATACTTGACATTAGTTTACCAATAAATGATTAAATAATATTACTGTTTTTAACAATTTATAGCTAAAAAGTTATGCTAACCGGTTTACTTATTGTTACTGTTATAAGTAATTTTAAAGATACAATATTAAATATTTATTTTACTCTCAGAAATAAAAAAATTAATGATGGTATTATGTACAACTCTGCCTTAAAGTGGATTGAGCTGTTAAACATAGGAAACCTTTGTCGTAGCCAATGTAAAAATATTTTTATTTAACAACTCTAATAAAAATTCACTATTCATATCTAATAAAAATAAATACAACTGACAATTGAAGCCATACCAAACAGTAAATCAAACCAGCAAGGCTAAATACTTTTCTAATGTATGTCACAATTTCTTTTTGTTTGAATTTACCAAATACATACAAAATATAATTGAATAATCCTTGGGAAATATCAAATATTTTAAATACAGAAGAGTTCCTAGTTGATTTGTACCTACTTATATTATCTACTGAAAAATTATAAACAAAAAGATTAAATTGCAATAAATAAATCTAACAATGAATTGTAAACTTGAAAATAGAAAACCTAGTAAAAGTAAGCATCGTTATGAATTACTCTCGCAGCATTTATCATAACATGTATATATAATTGACAAGTTGTCACTAACTTTATATCTTCTCTGCGAATAACAGCTGCATTGAGCTGTCTCCGCAGCTCTGGAAGATTTAACACAATGATGTCACCCAGGTTGGTAAGGCATAATAGACAGGTCTCGCTGTGCTTGTGTGTTGTTCCTGTCGTAGTAAAATGTGCAAGGGTAGTCCGCCGCACTCTCGCTCCCTCACCTGCTGTAAGTTTTAGCTTGCATACTGGCTTGATGGACGGTAATGTGAACATCTACACAACAAAATTAAAATTTCATACAAATCAACGAAAACTAAAAAACATTTAGATACAGAAAAAGTTTGAGAGGTTCACGTAACTGCAAAATAGAGGTTACCAGTAAAACTTGAATGCTGAGTTATGAGGATATCTTGTTAAGAAACACATCCGAGCTAGCAAGGAAGTGATGTTGGCAGCATTACTGACCAGACAAACTTAAATTAACTGGAGTAAAGGGTTTAATCTGACCATTAACAACAATTTAAAAAGATTGTGAATCCACACAATACTTCGAAAGTCAAGATGTTTGTATAGGAAGACATTATTAAATGCTAGCAGCTTTGTGGTTCGAATTCTACATAAAACTGTATGTCCCATAGTTATCCTGGCTATTGGGCTACTAATAAAAATAGTCCTTTCTGAGCTAATTCGAGCTTAGATAGTAACAATGACTACACTCGTACATCTAAACTCATCACACTCAATCACCCCTCATATTCGCCCATATCTCTAAGATAGGTATCTTAAAAATGAATAATAATGTGTAAAGTTAGGGCAGTACGGCTTCGTTGCCCGATGTTATTTGGACTAAAAAGCCAAATGTAATTACATTAGGGATGAGCATTTAACAGCATGGTAGGGTAAATAACACTGTCTTCAGACAACAACAGTTGTTCTCACAACCCGTTATTGCCAACTCCCTTATATTTTGATGTAATAGTACCCCTTTATTTTGATTAGCCACCTAATCTGTACTGTTGCCGTGCACTCCCTCATACATGCAATAAATTTTTGAACTCGTTAAGCTATCATAAGGTGTTAAGGACAACTTATTCATCTTCCAATGTTAAAAGTTACATTGAGAAGCACCCGGAATATCAAGGAATTTATTACAAAACATGGGATACAGTAATTCCCAAGTTAACTGGAATAAAGTTATTCCCAACAGCAAAAAATTGAAACACTAAGGATCTCATAGGATGAAATATTCTCAAAAAAAGAATATATCTTGACTTTGAGTAGATAAAGGAAATTATAATGAACTACTTCTGACAAAATGAAGGCTTAATTGTTGAAACAGGAAATGGTGAACATTTGCTTAGGAAGACTTATATAATATTTGTTGATGAATCCAACGCTAATTTTGTAATATTGTTGAATCCCAGAATAGGTCAGAAAGAGCAATATGACTGGAAATTAAAAGTTTAGTACCTTGATCTGTTCCTCTGAAGTGATGATAACTCGGTGGGGCGGACAAGCTTCGCTAGTCCTGCTGGCCTCCACATCATTGTTCTCCCCGTCTACAACACTGACAGTTATCACAGGCGCCCTGTGTTTCAGCTGGATCTCCTTCCCTGTAAACAAGACATACATACTAGGCATTGAGTACTAAATTCTAAAAATGTTTTTAACATCATTGATACGTTCCCCAAATGTAGAGCCAGTCATATGCTCCCTAAACATTTATAACTCGATAGGTCACTAAGCATTACCAAAACATAGCATTGCTCACAGATAAGTTTTCAGGTGAGTGCCGATTCTGATCCGTGCTGAGGTCTAGAAATAATAATCAAATTACCAAGTATCAAGTAAAACATAAAGTTTTATGTTTTTTTTAATCACTATTACTATTACTTCCTTCAAATTCAGTGCCCCTTATCATGTGGTGAAGGAATGTCATGTAAACATTAATCAGGCTAAGAATTTTTTTTAAATAATAAAGATAAGCACTGACAACTTGATAAGAGAATAATACCTTATCAACTTTGAGTCCATTTATTTCTAATATTGAAGTTTTGTTCCATTTAGTCAGATGTTTTTTTTAAAGAAAGCATCACTTAATGAGGTCAAACAAGCTCACCTAAATAATAGAAAAAATAAGAAGAGAAAAATAGAAAGAATTATTTCCTACAGAGCGTCCTGAGCTTGGTCTGCCAAGCTAAACCAAACAAAGATTTAGAAGCACTATATGTTACACAAGGTTCTTATTCAAGAGGTTCTCATACAAGTACGCATCCTTATCGCAAAGGTAGCAATTACATCATAGAGAGGTCTCTGCTGTGTTTTTTCTACCTTCACCTGCTGTTAACGAAACAAAACGAAAAAATGTAAAACGTGATATTGGTACTCGATGACAGTACAGCCTGCATTGTTTATTTGATGTAAGTGAAAGTGACCGATTTAAATATTGATATAATTTAGTATTTACTAAGTAAGTATAACTCAGTAACACATGAAGAAAGATAATGTGTTGTTTTATAGTAATATTAAAATACCGTAAATTTAAACAACTCTAAAATAATCTTAAGAACAATACAGTAATGGTTTTTAGTGAATAGATTTAATTGTTCAGCACACTGTGTTGAAGGCACAGAGTAAGTTATACACTTACTCCATGTGTGGAGATCTCCCTCTGACATCACCACTCGGCTTAAATAGACCATATGAGAATGATGAGACAACCTGTTGTATAGGAACCTACCGATTGCAGAGATACGTAACTACAAAATTAACATAACCTGTGGAGGAAAATAGTGGCCCACTGATCACTGTGCAAAGTAATTTAGTTTTATTTAGAGTGCAAAGGTTAATGGAAAATGTTATGATAAATTTCAACCAAATAAATGGGTGAACTATAAGGATTTTGTAGACAATTACTTTAAAATACTTTATTATAAATTTTAATTTTATAATAGCAAATTTTAATTTTAAAATAGCCAAGCAAATAAAATGAAATTGGTTTATTATATTATTAACTATCAATAAACAGTTTATTAAAAAAGTGTACAACGGATTGTAAAGTTAAGTTATAATTTTTAAATAGACATGGGTTTTTAAATTACATATCAAATTAATTGTACTGTACTTCTGAAACAAAATCAGTAATTTAATTAAATTAAATAGCACAAGAGCATTGGAATAGTTTGTTCTCTGCCAGGATATCTTTAAATAATTTCACTTCACGTCATCAAAGTTTCTGTTATGTTCAGCCTGAGCTTGAGTCCAAACTTCAAATTCAAAATTTAGAAAATCATAGCTTAATTTTGCAGTGAATGATGAGTTGTTGACATTTTTGCTTGTAATGAAGGCGCAATAGGTTATAAAGAAACTTTACATTTACTTGTATTTCTTAAGAATATAGTACCACAGTCAATCGTTTGAAATACTTTGCTTTAAATCCTAAGTTTTATGTTTATACTGGTGCCAGCAGATTCTGACATTATCACAAGATAATGGCGTCAAGCAACATCGAGCGTGGGTGATCCTTGGATGGGTGGCCATGAGTCCTGTTCTTGCATACAGCCCAGCCTGCCTACTTGGTCAATGGGTGGTTTTGAAGTCAGCCCCCAGGTTTAGCGTTAGAGAGGGATTCTTAAGTATACATTTTCCTGATAAAATAAGATATCCTTTAATTGTTTCTCATTTAGCCTGCTTGCTTATAATGCACATACTTATTTACTTTCTGTGAGAAGTCAACATCTGTCATATTTTGGAATCTGTACTGTACCAACTTGCAGTTTATCATATTTTCTTTATGAAAAAAGCATGAAATAGTAGTAACCTACAACTAAAGAAATGATTCAAATACATAGAGAAAGGATTAATGAATTGCTTTATCAAATGAGCCTTAAGTACACAGTTATTTTCAGTTTTCTTTGAAAAGAGGTTTTTCTTATTGTTTATAGGCATGAGAATGTGTTTCTGGTGTCTGCAATTGTCATTACTTACAACAGCTTACCAACTACCCTACACAATAATCTTAAATATTTTTGTGGATTTTATTATGGCTGAAAAAATAAGTATGTTATGTAAAGTATTTGGATAATTTATTCTTTAACACGTTCAGTGCTAATGAAAAATTATATACCTATTGGATGTGCTAGAAAATATTATTATTTTACTAATTTAACTGAGCATAGTTATAATAAGAATATAAATGATCTTTCCTTGTAATGATAGGCCATAATTATAAAAAATAATCAATAACGCCAGTTGACGTCTAGCATACAGCATAAAAATGCTGTGTAGTGTGCTAGTCAAAGATGCCCATGGGCGTCAGCCGCATCTAGCGTGGCAATACCACAACGCTCACCGGTGTTATCCACTCTGAACGTGTTAACTAATTGAAATTATTTGTTGAAATATTTTTAGAATTATTGTTTTTGTGAATAATGTTGCAAACATTATGCAGCTCTAATAATTGAATTTAAAATCAACTTTCAACACTGAATAAAATTTTAAAATTAATCATTCCTTACACATTACATGTAAAAAATACATAGATTAAAAATTAAAACATGGTAATGAGTCAAGCACTTTGCCTGTATTTAACTATCAACACCATTTGACTGGCTACTGGACTTAATAATCAAATTTAAAAACATTTAATGGATCCATAATTGTAAAAACAAAATCAATAATTTTGCATTATGGAAATTAATACCTTTAGACATGTTAATAAGTTGGGTCATAATTATTAAAAACAACATAGCCTCAAATAACATTTGTTCAGATTTTAAGAAATTGCTAATGCATAACTGGCAGTAAAAAAAACCATCATTTAAATAACTGTCAATCAGCACAGCAAATTCATATAGAGTATTATTGAATTCGTTGTGATGACATGATTTTGTGTCTCAAACATGTTAATAAAAGCCATATTCCCATCTAAGAAAAAGGATATCAGTTTGTAACACTGTTTACACTGAATTAAATTGAAATATTAAATTATCAATATTGATTCTGGTCTTTTGAGGCAGAAATCGATATTGATTATTAAAAACATTACAAAATATTGCTAAATGTTGTTCTTCTTTATATATATACTAGCTGTACCCGCCCGCTTCGCCGGTCATAATATTGAGTTTGATTTAGAACCTAATAGCTGAAAGAATTCGAGCATTTTTGCTTCTTCTACCAATATTAGATTTTTTAGGAGGCATGTCGTAAAAAGTAAACTGCAAAACAAATAATTATTTATTTTTTTATTTTCACGTTTCACCACATGTTTTAATTACCGAGGAAAAAAGGTTAACACCAAATACAGATCACCTGATCAAGTAAAAGTAGTGTGTCCTACACTCTCAAGGTGAAATGTAGAACTACAATAAATCAAAACATATACAGTACTGTTGTTGTGAGAACTTCAATCTGCTTATGGCATGTGAAACTACATTAAACCACACAGTCATATGTTTTTTGTAAACAATTCAGATTCTCCATTTGAATAACATGGGATCTTTAGGAGCCTGTGGGGTGGGACCCTGCGGACGGATCTGCATCAAACTTCACAGAAACCATCTCGGGAGTATACAGGACAACATCCTAAAGTTTCATGGCGATCGGTTGGATGGTTTGGCAGCGCATAAACTTCAAACATATATACAAACATCCTCTTTTATAAATATAGATTAAATTATCACCGCTAATCATCTTTAAGAGAACTCACTTGTTGGATTTTAGATATATAATAGTAGAAAAGATATTTACATTTTCCAATAAAACTTTATTAATCTTAGAACTTAGGCTTAAGCGGCCGGTGTCATAACTAGAATCTACAGTTTCCGGTGACTGTAGATTCTAGTTAAAACTTTATTAAATTTGCCTGAGGCCTTTCGAAAACTAAGATTTCATCTTCAAAGCCTTTGAAAATAAAAACTTAAGTTTTCGAAATGCCTCAGGCAAATTTAATTAAGTTTTATTGGAAAATGTGAATTACTTTTCTACAATTATATATCACCGCTAAGTTTGAATCCGTAATAAAAGCAGATTAGAGAAACATATTAAAAACAATTAGAGAAAAATTAGAGTGTGGAAGCTGAAGGAGGAGGAGAAACAAGAGGAGTTTCAAGAAGTTTTAAAAAAGCATTTACCAAAGGAACAACCTCAGTCTGTAGAGAAAGAGTGGACAAAATTTAGGGAAACGTTTGTGGAGGCAGCTGAAGAAATATGTGGAAGGACAAGTGCAAAAAGAAGATGGAAGGAAACTCCATGGTGGAATGAAAGGGTAAAAGAAGTGGTAAATAGAAAAAACAGAGCATTTAGGACATGGTTTAAGGAAAAGACAGATGAAGCTAAGGAAGAATATGCACGATGGAAAAAGGAAGCAAAGAAAATAGGTAAAGAAGAAAAGAATAAATGGATGGAAGAATGGACTAGGATGATGGAAGATGATTCAAATGGGAGTAAGAAAGTACTGTACTCTTTAGTGAGGAAAAGGAGGAATGGGGAAAAAATAGATGTAGTGATGAAAAACGAAGAAGGAGAGGAAATAAAGAATAAGGAAGAGTTAAAAGATATGTGGAAACAATATTTCCAGACATTACTGAACCCAAATGTAGAAACACAAAGAGAGGGGAAGGAGGAAGATATAATAGAGACAAATGGAGAGGAAGATGAGGACATAACGTGGCTAGAGTTTGAGGAAGCTGTAAAGAGGATGAAAGAGGGAAAAGCAGCAGGAGTGGACGAGTTACCAATAGAGCTAATAAAGAGGGCGGGTGCTGTCGGCATGCAGTGGCTATACAGAGTGATGAGAGTGGTATGGAGGGAAAGAAAAACTCCAAAAGATTGGAAAAAGGCAGTAATAGTGCCAATCTTCAAGAAAGGGGATAGGAAGGTTTTCAGTAATTATAGAGGGATAGCCTTAATGTGTCACAGTGCAAAGGTATATGAGAAAATTTTGGAAAAAAAGGTGAGGAACGAAGTAGAAAGAAAACTGAGAGAGGAGCAAAGTGGATTTAGACCGGGAAGATGAACAATAGACCTCATTTTTGCTGCTAAACAGATGCAGGAGAAGAATTATGAGTATGGAAGAGATCTAGTAATGGGGTTCCTAGATATGGAAAAAGCATATGATACTGTGAGAAGAGATAAGGTATGGGAAGCACTTAAAAGGAAGGGAGTTAAAGAAAGTATAATTGAAAGAGTAAGAGAGATTTGTGGAGAAAGCCAAAGTTGTGTAAAGATAGGGGGTGAAAAGACAGGGTGGTTCAATCAAGAAAACAGATTAAGACAGGGTAGCGCTCTGTCACCTCTTCTCTTCATAACAGTATTAGATGAAGTAATGAGTGGAGTGGCAAAAAGAATTGGAGAAGAAAATATGAAGGTTATGGCATTTGCGGATGACTTAATGGTTTGGGGAAGTAAAATAAAAGAGGTACAAAGACAGTTGGATGTGTGGGTAGAAGAAGTAAAGAAATATGGGATGAAATTCAATGTGTCGAAAAGTGAATATATGGTAACAACAAGGAACAAAGAGTGTATATTAGAAAAATTAATGCTGGGAAGAGAGGAAATGAAGAGAGTACAGTTCTTCAAATATTTGGGTAGTGTCCTGGAAGAAAATGGTAAAAATGAAAGAGACATAAATGAACGAGTTAGACAGGCTGGAAATTTCTACAAATTAGTTAGGGGATTAATAAGAGACAAAGGATTGCCACAAAGAAGTAAAGAAATTATATATAGGACATACTACATACCAATATTAACATATGGAGCAGAGACATGGGTAATGAAGAATAGAGAAAAGAGCAAGATACAGGCATGTGAGATGCGTTTCCTGAGAGGCAGATTAGGAGTAACGAAGTGGGATAGAATACGAAATGAAATTATAAGAGACAGATTAAATGAAGAACCTCTGCAAGATAAAATAGAAAGGGAAAGAATTAGATGGTTCGGACATGTGAAAAGGATGGAGGATGAGAGGATACCAAAAAAGTGGATGGAGTGGAGGATACAGGGTAAACGTCCAAGGGGTAGACCAAGGGATAGATGGAGAGATGGGTTAAAGGAGAGTGTAGTAAGAAGAGGGGAGGTATGGGAAAACATATTGGAAGAAAGGAAGTGGGAAGATAAGCTATGGTGGAGAGGACTGTGTACCAAGCAGACCCGGGAGAAGACTGGAACCTGCTGCTGATGATGATGATGATGATTAAAAACAATATGACCTCAAACATGTGCAGGTATGAAGATTTATTTATTTTGTAAGAACATGCTGTGCTAATCAAGTAAGCACCTTGAAAAGCAAATCTGTTGTTGACTTTCTAACTGCAATAAGATTCTGTGGCATCAAGTACAAGTTATTTGCTGTACTTTCACTAGTTTTCCCTATTTTTATCACTCCATAAAGCTGAATGTTTTATGTCACTATGAGTCTGACTTTTGATTGAATTAGCCAACTAAAACATAATCTTCCAAAGATTTCATGGATTCAAAAAAATCATTCCTTTTATTCATCAAAATTATCTGTATATCTCTTTTTAAAATATTATTTACACCCGATCCTTAAATAAAGCTCAAATGTTAAAAAGAAAATCATGTAAGAATTGTTGAATAGTTAATTTCATGTTTAGGCCTCCGGATTACTGAATTAACACTATATAGTAGGTTATTTACCTTTGTGATCCGTCAAGTAATCCAACATTTGTAGCTTTGCTACGCGCGTTTCAACCTGCCATCTTGCAGGTCATCATCAGGCTGAACGTGAAACTAAAATAAAACTACATTTTTCATTGGTGAACACTTATTGCCGTGAAGTTGTCAAAGTTAAAAATGAATAAATAAAACACAAATTAAAAACGAATAAATAAAACACAAAACATGAAGACACGAACTCGAACATCGGACATACACTGTCTGTCCTTGGCCAAGGTAGTACCAGCCATACCGACACGCACAGAAGTTGGAGCGGTACTGACAGCATGAGTACCGCCCCAACTTCTGTGCGTGTCGGTACATCTGGTACTACCTTGGCCAAGGACAGACAGTGTATGTCCGATGTTCGAGTTCGTGTCTTCATGTTTTGTGTTTTATTTATTCGTTTTTAATTTGTGTTTTATTTATTCATTTTTAACTTTGACGACCTTCACGGCGATAAGTGTTCACCAATGAAAAATTTAGTTTTATTTTAGTTTCACGTTCAGCCTGATGATGACCTGCAAGATGGCAGGTTGAAAGGTGCGTAGCAAAGCTACAAATGTTGGATTACTTGACGGATCACAAAGGTAAATAACCTACTATATAGTGAATAGTTAAATTTACCTAACTGACAGCTGACTGCTTCTTCTTTCCTCTTGTTTCCGCCAGGGACTGCAATTGTGAAGACATAAACGGTTCCATTGTTTGTTCCAGCCCATAGTGTTGGTGTTACATTTTGAACTGAAACAGTAAATCTATTTAAAAGCTCTACACTAAAATTTACCTACCAAAATGTTTAGTTATATAATTAGGTAATTTGTTTTAATAAATCTTTCATGCAACTCGAAAGATAAAAATGTTCTCCAGCATTAAGTAGCAAAACAACTAGACTTTGTGAAGATACAAATTAAACAAGATGTTTTCAATCTGTTAATCTTTCACCAAACATACAAAAGCTATATAGTAGCATTTCTGCAGATGTTTAAAGTGTGCATAAAAAATAGTATTATTAAAGTTAAGAAGTAAGATCTAAGGTGTGTTGATTGAGGAGTGACTCACCGCTGATAATATAGGTTCGTGCAAAGGTGAGGCAGCGGACCATGCTCCCGAGAGCATCATCCACAGGCCTAGCCTCGACAGCTCGCTCCACAGGCTTGGCTTCCGCAGGCGAGACCTCTATCACAGGATCCTCCACTCTTGGCCTTAACATATACCATTATGTAATAGGTGTATGAATTAGATGATTAGGTTTATAGCTAACTAATTCTAATCAATCAGAGGTGAGACATAAAAAGGGGGAAGGGGTGCTGCAGCCTCATTGGCAAGGGGCAGAAGAAGAAAGTTGTAAAAAAATAACTAATAATTTGATAGAGTGTTTAAATATAGACAAGGTTTTTGAATCCTGTATTACTGAAATCAAATTAGATAATGTAAAATTTATTGTAGCAGGTGTGTATAGAACTCCTTCAAGAAAGGTGGATTGCTTTTTGGAAAAATTAGATAGATTATTAAATACTTTACTAAGCATCAATTGTAATGTCTGTGTTGGAGGAGATTTTAATATAGATGTTTTAGAGGATAATAGAAATAAGATTGATTTTGTTAACTTACTTGAAATACACAACATGTATTATACTGTAAACATACCAACCAGAGTAACTGATAATAGTGAATCTGCAATAGATAATTTTATTACTAGTATTGATAGGAAACATGTAAAGGTAATGTGCTTGATTACGGCTCTCTCTGATCATGACGGCCAAATTTTTACTTTGGTGAATTTTGATCAATCAAAAAAAGTCACAGCAACAGATTATGGGAATCAAAAAGAACATTTAAAAAAACAGATTTAAATAATTTCATAACAGATTTGGCAAATGAAAACTGGACTGAACTATATCAAACACCTATTGAAAATAAATTCTCTTTCTTTTATAATGTACTCAAGTATTTTTCTTTGACAAAAATTTTCCCATCAAAAATGTACGCACTAGAACTGATAATAAAAAATGGATTGATAACGAGATTAAAAAAGAGAGAAAGTCTAATCAATAACTTTAGGGATAATAGGGTAAACAAAAATAAACTTATAAAGTGCAGCCTTAAAAAACAATAAAGGAATTATAGGAAATTAATAAACCAAAAGAAGAGAAACTTTTTTAATGATAAAATAAGTAAATCTGAAAATATTGTAAAGGCAACTTGGCAATTGATTAACACTGAACTTGGGAAATACAAAGACACTTTTCACCAACAAATTGAATTGAAACATGAAGGAAAATCAGTTACTGATCAATATGAGGTAGTAAACTTACTAAATAATTATTATGCTGACATGGTAGATAATTTAATAATTCCCAAAATAAATAATAACTTGAAAGCTAAAAAAATGCCACCTCACACTAAATTGGATGGACCTAATTTTAGATTTAATACAGTTTCTGAGGAACAGCTAATACAGGTAATCAGTTCTGTCAAAAGTAAGTGGTCCTCAGGCTATGATGGGATTCCCACTAAATTAATTAAAGATGCGAAATGGGCAATTCTCAAACCACTCCATCATGTCATAAATTCTTGCCTTATTTCTGGAGTTTTCCCTTCTCAACTAAGTTTCTAAAATAATTCCACTTTACAAAAAAGGAAGTAAAAAAGATCAATCAAATTACAGACCACTCTCAATATTGCCCTCATTGTCAAAAATTTTTGAAAAGTGCATGCTAATACAATTGGCTGATTACTTTGAAAATAATAACTTATTATATAATCAACAGCACGGTTTTAGACAGAACAGATCTACAACTACTGCTATAATATCCTTTGTTGAATATATAATTAATAATATAGATAATGATGAACAAGTAATAACTGCATTTCTCTACTTAACCAAAGCTTTTGAAAGTGTGACACACTCTACTTTGTATGAAAAATTAAGTTCCTACGGAATCACTGGTAAGGATTTGGCTTTAATGAAATCTTATTTATCAGATAGACAGCAATATGTTGAAACCACACAAATAATTAAAAATAGAGTCATAAAAATAAAATCTAAAACTAGACTAATTAAATATTCAGTGCCACAAGGATCTGTACTTGGGCCATTTTTATTCCTCTGTTATATAGGTAAATTACCAAAATGCCCTAAAGAACTGAAAATTAGTAAAGAATTTCGGCTATTTGCTGATGACATAAGTCTAACAGTCGCTGACAATAATATTGACAACATTTTTCCTGGAGTAGAAAAAATGAACTAAACACATTAAACATATTACTTAATGAAAATAAAACCACTTTTGTCAAATTTTTTTGTAAGAATTCCAAAAACATGAATACAAATCAGCAAATTCCTATTACATTTCATGATGATACAACATTTTTAGGATTAGTAGTAGATAACAATCTCAATTGGTCTATTCACATTGATAAACTATGTTCTAAATTAAGTTCTGGGTATTTTTTGCTAATTTAAAAAAAATTTTTCCCAACTTTTAACTTAAAACGGGGTTTAAAAACCAATTTTTTTTTATTGGAAACCACTTTGCACACTTCCATATGGTTTTGGAAGTGTATTTTGGGCAACCATCTTTCCCTGCAAAAATTTAAAGAATCCTATCCCTTTTCCCAAAAAAAAGGGCCCTAAGAATTATGTTTAAAAAACTTGATTATGGGTGGGCCCCTTTTAAAAATTACTTCAAAAGGAAATTTAAAATGGCCAAATTTACCCCTTTTCCCAAAAATAAAAAAAAACCTTTTTTTCATTGAAAAAATAATTGGGAAACATTAAAACCCCCCCAAAAATTAGAAAAACCCCCCCACCCCCCCTTTTAATACCAAAAAAAGAAACCCTTTACAAAAATTAAACCCTAAATAAAGAAATAAAAAAGGGAACAACTTAATTTTGGGTTTTCCCCCGTTTTTTTTTACCTCCAATTCCCCCATAACCCCCCAAAAAAAATTTAAAATAAAAAGCCCCCCAAAAAAAAATTTTTTAAAAACCCCTTTTTTTAAAGCCCCTTTCCCCCCTTTTAATAAATACGGCCAAAAAAAAAAAAAAAACCTTAAAAATTTTAATTTTTTTAAGAAAAAATTGACCCTTTAAAAAAAATGTAATTTGACGAAATAAAAAAATTTAATTAAATGTATAATTTAATTTCAAAACCAAAACCAAGAGAAGGAAATTTCCTTTAAAACCCCAAAAAAGGGGTTTTTAAAACAAAGCCTTGTAAAATTTTCTGAAAGAAAATTCAAGCCCTTCCGAACCGGAATTTTTCCCCCGTGACAAAACCAAAGTTTTTACAAAAAAAACCCCCCAATTTTTACCCCCTTTTAAGAATTTTAAAAAACCCTAAACCCCCCCGTTTTTAACCACCAAATAATTTAAATTTTTTCCCCTAAAACCTTTTTGCACCCCTTTCCCCCCAAACTAATTTTAAAAAATTTATAAAACCCAAAGGCCCAACCCCCTTTCCCCCAAAACAGCATTTAAAATATAAAAATTAGAAGAATTTTTAAAAAAAATTTTTCCAAGGATTTTAAACCCCCAATTAAATTTTAAAAAAAAGGTTAAAAAATTTTTTCCCTTTTTTTCTATCTAGGGTGGGGAAATTCTTTAAAACCCTTTTACCCCTTTTCGACCTCTGCCTTTTCCTTTAAAAAAGTCCTTGAAAAAAACTCCCTTAAAAGGGCTTCAAAGAAAAAACCCCCCAAAAAATTTTGGGGCATCCCCCCAACACCGGGCCGGTCTAAACAAAAATTGGGACTAAAAAGAAAAATCAAAATTTAAAAAAAACTTTTAAAAACAACTATAAATTTTAAATCATTTAACTTTTAAATATAAACCCACTCCCTTAATTTTTTTCAAATTTTTTTTTTTTTTTTTTCATGAAAAAATTTAAAAATACCCCAATAAAATAAATACTGTTTTAATTTTTAATTTTACCTTTCCCGGGGATTAAAAAAAAAAAGGCAAAGCCAGTACAGTAAAACCTCGATAGTTCGACACTTTATGGACTACGGGGGTGGTCGAAGTTTTCAAAAAAGTCGAACTATAAGGAATTTTTAGGAAAACATAAAAACATTTTTTTTAAAAAAAAATTTTTTGTAAAATTTTTTTTTATGAATGTTAAAAATTTTAACAAAAAAAAACAAAACTATAAAAAAAAACTGCAACAATGTATGTGCAAATGAATCGGAAAAGGAGATACAATAATATGTATTTACAGTAAGTACTTAGAAAAAAACATTTACTAAATGGCCAAAATAAACCCAAATTTTTTAAATGGTTTTTTCTCTTTAAAGGTTTTTATTTCGGTCTCCCCCGGGGTTTTAATTTACACACAAAACCCACCTAGGAAAAAAAATGTTGCAAATACTGTGTTAAAAAATTAAAACCCGGGTTTGGGCGAACAAAAAGGGGCTGTCGAAAATTGGAGTTCCAACCCTAACACAAAAGTAAAATCCAACAAATTTTAATAAAAAAGGGACCGTTTTTGAACCGCCTTTTTTGGAGCAATAAAAATTTCGCCCCTTTCAATATAAAATACCAAAAAAATTGAAATGAAAAATTTTTTCCCTTTTCAAAAGTGATTTTTTAAAAAACCCCATGAATTGCTAAAAAGAAAAAATCAGTTTTGTTTCTAAAAAAACCCCTGCCCGGGTACAGGGAATTTTTTAAATCTGCTGCAACCAAAATTAAAAAATCTTTCATTCTAAAAAGGGGTTCCTAAACATTGAACTTAGGGGGCTTCCCTTTCAAACCCCTAACCTGAGAAAAAAAAACCCAAATTTTTTAACCCTTTTTCCCCGGAATTAATTCCCCTGAACCTCCCAAAAGTTCCCGGGTTAAATCGAACCCCCCGGCCGTGGCAATTTCCCACCAAACCCCAACCCCACAGCGGAGAAAACTAGAGCCGTCACTGCAGCTGGTGGGGGTAAAATTTTAAGAACAGACGTGGCTTTTGGGGACCTGGGCCACAAAAAAAACCAAACCTATCCCCGAACACGGTTTCGAATGGCCCTTCCACACAAAAAATTTTTTCGGGTCACCCTTTCAATGTTTCCCAACGACGAAGCCTGCAGAAAACCCAAAAATTGATATAATGTAAAGGGATAATATAAATATATAAATTATATATATATAAAATATTAAAAAAAAAGATTAACTTGCCCTTGCCTAAAATAAAACCCCGCTTCAAAATTTTTTGTTTTTAAAATTTTTTAAAAAATTCCCAAAAATTTTCCCTTAACCTAATAAAAAACCCCAAAACCCCCAAAAAAAAATTTTAAAAACAATTATGTTAATTTTTTTAAAAACCCCTGCCCAAAAAAGGGGGGGGGAAAGTAAAACAAAAAGGATTATGTACAATAAACCAAAAAAACCAAAAAAACCCAAATCCCCTAACATCAGAAGTATAAGTTAAAACAAAGACAAAAGAAAGATTTTTTTTTTTTAAACTACCCTTTTTGGGGGAAAATTTGTCTTCAAAAAATTCCCGGGTTAACCTTTTCTCCTTAATGAAAACAAAAAAAGGGTTGGGCCCCCCCAAAAATTGTCAATTTTCCCTTTCAATCTGATGTTTCCCCCTTTTTGTTTAAATTTTCGAATTTAGAAAATTTTTTTGGTAATCAAGGGTAATGAATAACAAAAAATATTTCAAGTAATAAATTGGGTAACTTTTCCCAAAAAGGAAAAAATTGCTCAAAAAATTTTTTTTAATTTCTGGTTTAAAAAATTTTTAAAAAACAAAAAATTTCCAAAAAAAAAAGGGAAATTTTTAAAAAAAAATTTCCACTATTCTAAAATTTTGTGTGTCACTTATACTATCAAAATTTTTGTTTTACTAAATAAAGGAAAAAAACCCCCTCCCCAACTTCCCGTTTGGGAATTTCAAAAAATAAAAATTTTTTTTTGGGTTTTTTTTTTTAAAAAAAAAACCCCCCCCGTCATAACGCTTACAATGAAAACAAAAGAAAAAAATAAAAAGTTTAAAAATAAAGGTTTGGAAAAAAAGAAAAAATAAAAAGTAAAACACCCCTTTTTGTTAAGAAATTCTCCAAAATTGAAACCCTTTTCAAAATTTATTTGGGGAAAAAATTCAATTTGAAAAAAAAAACAAAGGGAGGGTACCAAAAATATCCCTTTTAAAAAAATTTTTAAAATAAATAAATAAATTTTGTCAAAATTTTTTTTTTTAAAAATTTTTTTTTTTGGTTTTAAAAAACAAAAAAACAATTTTGCTCCGTTAAAAAGTGTTAAAATAAATTTTAAGGTTTTAAAATTTCATAAAAACAAAAATTAAAAAAACCGAAAAAAGTGTTAAAAAAACAAACAAACTTTTAAATATTTTTAAAAAAAATCAAAAAAATTTCAAAATTAAATTTAAAATTTTAAAAAAAAATATTTTTTTCCCCACATTGATTTTTGGGGGGGTGAGATTATTCAAAAAAAACAAACATTTTATTATAGGGGAAATTAATTTCAAATTTTTCATCTAAATTAAAGGGTTTACAAAAAAAAAATTTCAAAACCCTGACCCCTTCGGTAAATAATTTAAAAATTGGGAAAACAAAAAATTTTTACATAAACAAAAAGGAAGGGGGTAATAAAAAGTGTGGAAAAAAAACAAACATTAACTTGGTATTTTTTTCCTTAAAAACACACCTTTTTCAGAAAAATTTAATAATTTAGTAATTTTAAAAAAGTATGGAAATTAAAAAATTTGGGTGGATTTTTCATTAAAAACCGCCGTCCGGGCATACCCCATCCCCGCCCACCCCGCCCCCCAAACCACCCCCCCGTATCCCGGACACAACCCCTACCTTTTTGACCCAGTCCCCCGGGTTCATCTGAGTATGGGTCAAATGCTCCTACCTGTCACAACAGAACCACATTAGTACGAGGGTTGTCTCAAAAGTAAGTTACACAATTTTATTAAAAGTATAAAAAACATCAGAAAATATTTTAAATGATATATTTTGAAAAGTACAAGTTAACCTTATTTTTCTACATAATTTCCATGATTTTCTAAACATTTTTGGTAACGTGGTAACAGTTTTTTCAGTCCCTCATCATACCATTCTGCCGCCATATTGCTTAGCCAACTCTCAACCTCTTCTTTCAGCTCATCGTCATTTGGGAAGCGCTGACCTCCAAGATGTTGTTTGAGGTGTGGGAAAAGATGAAAGTCACTTGGTGCAAGGTCGGGGGAGTAAGATGGATGTCCAAAAACATCCCATCGAAAATCTGTGAGCAGGTCTTGGGTCTGACGAGCAGCATATGGGCGAGCGTTGTCATGGAACAAAAAAACTTTTTTCGTCAACTTTCCTCTTCTTTTGTTCTGGATTGCTCTTCTCAGTTGTTCCAAAAGTTCACAATACCGTGCTGCTTTTATTGTAGTCCCACGAGGAAGGTAGTCGATCAATAACACACCTTTGTTGTCCCAAAAAACCGTCGCCATGATTTTTCCAGCGGATTCCACAACTTTCGCTTTTTTTGGTGTTGGTTCGTCCTTTCCTTTCCATACCATACTCTGTCTTTTCGATTCAGGCGTCCAATGATGGATCCAGGTCTCATCCCCAGTCACTATTCGATCGAATAAATTGTCTCCTTCATCATCGAAAAATTGTTGAAATTGCAAAGCAGCATCAACTCTCTGCTCTTTGTGCTGTTCTGTGAGAAGGCGTGGAACCCACCTTGCACACACTTTTGACAGATGAAGATCATCAGAAATAATCCTGTGGAGTGATGCACGGCTTATTTCCACATTAGAAGGCTGTTAACAAAGGATTTCGTCAGGAGTCAGGCACCGATCGGTGTCAATGACCTTTCTGACATCTTCAACAACAGTTGCCGCGCGAGAAGTGGAGGGGCGGCCGCTTCGTTGTTCATCATGCAGTGTTGTCCGTCCTTCAGTGAATGATTGACGCCAACGAGATACCATTGGCCTTGACATCACACCTTCACCATAAACACTACACAACTCATGATGAATTTCAGTAGCAGTTTTATTTTTTGCTGTTAAAAAACAAATAATAGCGCGAATTTCACAATCGGCGGTAGGAACAAGTGGTGTCTCCACATTGCCTGTAGTCTGACTGGCCGATCGATTGACGCACGCGCATAGGAATTTTACAGTGCTGCCACTACGCCCAGACGCAAATACTCCGCGACTCCCAGACTTCTGGCGCCAACAGAACGGCTTTAAAAAAATAGTGTAACTTACTTTTGAGACGACCCTCGTACTACGTAAGTAGTGTAATTTGCCGGTGCTGGCTCACATAAATCAAATGGTTTGACAGGTGAGTTTTGTGACGTCACGGTGACGTCACAATGACGTCATGGTGACGTAGGTTAGTACGTCACAGGGATAATTTGTGGGTCAAGGTCATTTTGTGTGTTTTTTGAGAAAAAGGCTTCTTGGACAGAACGCTTTC
>JAQJVL010002725.1:0-84214 GCA_035578905.1 Stictocephala bisonia | reverse complement strand
TATTCTACTGGGGACGGCCTTGTGTACCAGCAACCCACTGTCACCATGGGCACCGCGCCTGGTGTTGAAACTCTTTGTGTAGTTCTGAGGGTAAAGGGACGGAGGCTTGGTCTGTGCGTTGTTTATAGGCCCCCTGATGTCAGGTACACTTGTCTTGCTCCGTTGTTTCATTCCCTCTTTGTCGACCTTGCAGTCGAAGTCAACTCTGTGATTTGTTTAGGGGACATAAATATCGATTTCACTTCAAAAACATATAGTGAATCCAAGTGTTTACGCCGACTCTTGAGAGAATTGAACACAGTACAACTAGTAAACGAACCTACAAGAGTGACAGCAACCTCGGCCACCTTGTTAGACCACATTATAGTGGACAGGTCGGCCGAGGTCAAGAGGACCGGCGTTATTGATGCTTCAAGTATAAGAGATCACAGAGGCAAGGTAATAACGGACCATAAGTTGATTTACTGTGATTTAGTAATAAAAAAAGAGAAAAATGAGCCAAAGCTTGTTACCTTTAGAGATTTGTCTAAGTTTAAACTTGAAGAGGCAATCAATGAAACTGCTCAGATAAATTGGGGAGGCATATTGGAAATGAATGCAGTTGATGATATCGAAAATGCAATTACATCTAATATCAGAAAGGTGTTTGATACACATGCTCCAATTGTATGTAAGAGGGTTACTAAGAAAAAGGCTCCCTGGATGGGTGATGAGATAAAGGCCTTGACCAGAGAGAAGTGTAAGCTTAGAAACAAATACTGGAAGTCAAGGAAACATCAAGACTGGGAGAATTATAAGACAATACGAAACACATTAAATATTTCAATTTGGAAAGCTAAAAAGGAATTTTTTACAGATCAGTTAGTGAGCACAAAAAACCCCAAAGATTTTTGGAATTGCTTGAAGCAGTGCAATGTAATTGGAAATAAAGAGTCTGGAGTCACTTGATTTCCAAATAAATGACATAAATAAGTATTTCGCTGAAATGGGTTCAAAAAATGAAGTAGATAGGAATGTGTTGATGTTCTTTAGGACACACAAGAAAAATAATTTGCTAAATGATTTTAAATTTAGTGCTGTCACTGAAGAAGCTGTTAAATCAGTGATAAACGAAATTAAATCTAGAGCTATTGGCAGTGATGAAATATCAATACAAATGGTTAAAGCTGTGAGTCCGTATGCCATTGAAGCCATAACACATCTTGTTAATGAGTCACTAAGAGGCGGAGTTTTCCCTCAAGCATGGAAGACCAGCATTGTCCGCCCACTGCCCAAAACAACTTCTCCAAATAGTATTGAGCAATTAAGACCCATATCAATACTCCCAGCCATGTCCAAGATAATAGAGAAAATAGCAATCAAGCAAATAACAACATACATAGAAACAGAAAACCTATTGCCTGCCCTACAGTCTGGCTTTAGAAAGAATCACAGTACTTGCACTGCTTTAAGGGGAGCATGCCGTGAAATGGATAAAAAAAATCGAGTTTTTTTAAGTGCAATAATCTTGTTGTCCATTTTATTCTGTTTAAGAAAATATATAACATGATATACATTAGTCGTATATTATCAACTAGATAAAACAAATAAATAATGTCTACACATGTTTTTACGCTACAATTAGTGTACTCTCCTGACGACTCACTTTGTTTTCACACAACCAGTGTACTGTCTAAGTAATTTATACATATATTATGACTAATAAATGCTATATGAACATAAGAACTCACTTCCTAAGCCAATGATGGAGAAAATAAAACCCATATTTGAGGATTTGTCGGAGCCAGAACTTCTGAAACGCTGCCTACATGGGAAAACCCAAAACCCAAACGAGTTTTAATAGCGTTATATGGCAAAGGCTCCCAAAGACTGTTTTTGTAGGCATTAAAACTCTCAAACTTGGAGTAACTGACTCTGTAATTACTTTCAATGATGGATCAATAGCTAAAGCTAATGTTTTGGAGCGCATAGGAATCAACCCAGGAAAGTTTATGATTGACGGCCTTACCAGAATCGACCAAAACCGGATAAAAAAAGCTGACAGAGAAGTGCAGGAGGAAAATAAAAAGAAAAGAGTCAGAAGAAGACTAACAAAAAGGAAACTAGAAGACAGTGACTGTGTGGAATACATTCCAGGAGGTTTTTAGTGCATCAGTGATAGTGTTCGTGTTTAAGTTCAATTTCCCGAAAGTTTAGTTTTTTAGAGTTTAGGTACCGTTTCCATAGAAACTATTAAGAATAGAGACTTGAAACTTTCACCAGTTGTTTCTGGCAGTTTGGTGAGTAGAATGATGCAACTATGTAATATTATCTTCAATTTTAACTGTGTAAATATTTTTATTTTAAGTTATACATGATAAAAATAATAAACATAAATTTAAAATAATTTTATTTTTTTAATGACTTGCTATAAATTAACTATACTGCATGGTTTTACTTGTTTACATGTATAAAAGCACCAAAAAAAATTTCGGATGAATATCTCAAATATTTTCAGAGATATTGGTACCGGTATAGTAGCTTGTTTCCCCATATAATTAACATTAGAGCCTAACTCACAGCGTGCTCCCCTTAACAAATTTATTCAGTGATTTGATTGATGCTAGGGACAAGGGCAGATATAGTTCCCTTGTTATGCTCGATTACTCTAAGGCATTTGACTCAATGAATCACGATATGCTAATAGCAAAGATGCATTACTATGGCTTCAGTGATGATGTGACTGGTTGGGTTAGGTCTTACCTCGGAGACAGACTGCAGGTCACCAGAGTGGGAAGTGAGACATCGAACCCCCTCCGAAAGCAGTGGGGCGTTCCGCAGGGCAGTTGCCTGGGCCCAATTCTGTTTAATTTGTACACAGCCGATTTCCCCAGCTGTGTACAAAGTTATACTGCGCATTTGTACGCAGATGATTCTCAGTTGCACTTGTCCTATGAGGCTGGGCTCATCAGAACAGCCTTTGATCAAATAAATACTGACTTAGAGAACATCTCAAGGTGGTCAGCTATCAATGGGCTGACACTCAACTCGGACAAGTGCACTGTTCTGCACACCGCACCACATGATCTGTTACAGACCCTCAGCGAGAGTGGAGTGGCAATTGCGCTGGATGGCGGGAGTTTGGCTGTGTGTGATAAGGTGAAGACGCTCGGTGTCATACTAGACAATGGCCTTACGTTCACCGAGCATGTCACTCATGCCTCCCAGCGTGCTTTAGGAAGGCTGAGGGGTCTGTACAGGTTCAGAAGTTTGCTTCCAGAGACCGCAAAGCTTCAGCTCATGCAGTCGCTGATACTCTCAGTATTTTATTACTGTTTTCCTGCATACGGCAACAGCATCTCGGGGGAGGACGTTGGTCGGATCCAGAGGCTTCAAAACTCAGCCATCCGCTTTGTTTACAGTCTACGGAGATTTGACCACGTGACTGCATATCGTGAGGCAGCCAACCTACTGCCCATGGAAGCCGTGTGTAGGATGTTGACGTGCTGCATGACGCACAGGGTGCTGATGCTCAGCGAGCCTCAGTACCTTCGTGAGAAGCTTATATTCCGAGAAGAGGTTTCTCAACGGGGCACCCGCCATGGTAGGAATCTTCACTTCCCGAAAGTTAAATTAGAATTTGGTAAAAAGAGCTTTACTTACTTTGGCCCTAAGTTGTATAACGACCTCCCTGACAACCTAAAAATTTATGCAAGTAATACCTTTAAAAGAAAAATTAGATTGCTTTTGTCTGAAAATATTTAGGTCTGTAGGTTGTAGAAACTGACAAGCAATGTGGTTATTGTTCTTATATTGTTATTTAGTGTTAAGTTATTATTTAATATTTTGTATTTATTTATTTAACGTAAGCTCTACATTTTAATTGACCAAAGTTGTTCTGAAAAGCAGATGTATCTGAGAAACGCTTGGAAATAAAGGCATTTTTATTTATTTATTTATTTAATATTGGAGACTGAAAGTAGTGAGGAAAAGTCGGTTTAAGAAGTACCGTTATCTCATTAACATTCAAGGCACGTGCCAAAACCTCACTAGGATGCATACCGCACACATCCACCCACCATATATGGCAATACATCAACATTAGTCTGCATACCAGACAAGGTCGGTCCGGTCCGATGACATTGACATCACCCAAAGGTCTTTGACTCCAGTCTAAGGTCATTGACTTCGTCTAAAGGTCATTGGTCACGACCTAAAGTCATTGACCTTTGACCCCCGACCCTCGGCCCCCGACCTCTGACCTCCGACCTTTAACCTCTGAACTTTGACCCCCGCCCTTAGGGTCCTCCTAGTTGTTATTCCGTTCACGCGTCGACCCGACCTGTGTCCAAGTCGAGTGTGAGTGTATAGCGTTCTCATTAGTAGTCAAAGCGTTCGCACGTTGCTTTTTCCAAGTGAGGCCTTGTCTGGGTTATATGTTATCCTCGTATATTCTGTTGCCCTGATACCATGACTTTTATTGTTGTAACGACCACGCCCGTAGATTTATTTTTTAATACTTGAGTTATATAAACAAATGAAACATTGATTGGGTTACCTGTTTTCCATGTTGATTCTATGCTCCTGATACTAATATTTAAAAAATATAGTGGGGTAAAAAATGTTTCTGCATTTAGTGGGAATCGAACTTGAAATTTCAGATTGTGAAGCAGTCGTGTTAACCACTACACCATTTATTGCTTCAATAATATAATATAATTTGTAAATATTTCTATACTGCTGTGCTCACGTTCAATAAAGCTAAATAGTGCGTCATCGGTATGGTATGAGTATTGCGCAGTAAGGTGTTATCCAAGGTTGACACAGTGTGCATGAGTAGTTTGTTGTTGTGCAACAATGTTTGTGTATAAATGGTGATGAAAAAGAGAAGATCTTGGTTGTCAGAAAATAAAAACCGGAGTATGTACTTAGAAGATCATATAAGAACATTACCATTAGAATTAAAATATAATATTTTAGTAAATTTACCGTTTGTCAAAGTACGTTTCATTGAAGATGACCATTTTTGGTATTTATATTGTAAAAAGAATAATGTGAAGAGGATTGATTCTAAAAAAAGATGGAAGGATGAATACAACGATTATTATTTTGCATATAGAGGATTTTGGTATTCATTTTTAAATTATGCCAGAAACGAATCGAACTCAAATTTCTAGATTGTGAAGCGGTTAGTTTTAACCAATACGCTATTTGGTGAGAATAAAATTTGATTATATAATAGTGATTAGTTATCAATGTCGTCAGTTTGTTTTTAGTCATCGATTCTAAAAGGTGTTTGGTTATAGTTTTATTTTGAGAAAATGGACAGTGAAAAAGTTTATATATTAGATCCAGATAATTTAAGAATATTGATACGAGAAACAGGAATGACAACTTATATAATGATTGAAAGTGAAGGAAGAGATATTGGTACACTAGATGTTGATCAATGGAAGAAGTTTAGAAATTATTTTTCTACTATTGATAGTAAATTTAACAAAAGAATTTGAAAATTAGTTAACAATCAATATATATATATATTATGATAAGTCGTTGTGAAGAAGTGAATAACGTAGATTTGAATTGTTTAAAAAATTTGGTATAAATTTATTAAAATGAATCAGAGACTATACACTAATAAAACGTAAGAAATGTAAAATGAGTCATGTTCATTAATATTAATGAGATGGAAAACTATAAATAGTAGTTGGATTGTGTATAACGGATCAGTTCTTTAATTGATTGTAACCGTTAAGGTGTTGTCACGTATAATCAGCAGGTATGGAGTATGCTTATAGTAAGACTTTGATATTAACTAATAATTTAAAAGTAATACTCAGTAATTGGCAAACAAATACAAATATTTTTACTGTAAAAAAGAATAGTGATAATAAACCTGATAGTTTTGTTCAGTTTAATTATGATGATTGGACGGAATTCAAGAAAGGCTATGATGCAATTGATGAAGAATTTTGGAAACGATTCAAGTACCAATATTCAAATATAATGGTCAATAATTTTAGTATGTCATTAGAAAATCATATACGAACATTACCATTAGAATTACAATATAATATTTTAGTGAATTTCCCGTTTCACAAAATAAGTTTCATTGAAGATGATTATTTTTGGTATTTATATTGTAAAAAGGAAAAGGTGAAGCGGTATGATTCAACAAAATCATGGAAGGAAGCATATATTAGTTATCATAGATTCAAAGAAGTCATGTTACGAATTGATATTTTTGAATTTATAATGCAAGAAAGTGTATTTAAATTATTTTAGACTCAATTTTTAATTAATTTTATTACTTATGATACAATATTGATATCAGTGTTTATTTGACAACCAAAGTTTACCCACTCGTCATATTATGGACTGTAATTATAATAATAATAAGAAGAAGAAGGGGAAAAAAGTTCAATTTTCAATTCCTTTAGTGACAGAATATTATAAAATGTCGACTGATAAAGATAGATCATCCAATTGGACAAGTGATGCAGCACATTTTAAGAGACGTATATCTAATTTTGAAGAAATTATTTTACCATTATTAATAGAAAAACTAAAGAAAATAAAAATTGAAGATGAATAAATTAAACTAGTTACATCATCATATATTGTAATAAATACCGAAACAGTTGTGTTTAGTTACTTATTTAACAACTAACAATGGTAGTAATCGAATCAGCGGTGTTGGTTTGTTTTTATAAAGATGAAAGACTTGTCAAAGTATGTTGCGCTTGGTGTAATCACTGTTCATCGAATTGTAAAAACTATGATGTGTCAGAATATGATAAAATTAAAATAGTCGTAAAGGGTGCAGAGGAATCAGATGAAGATAAGGAGCCAGAAGTTGGTGAAAAAGAGTAACCGTAATTGTGCAATGCTGAAATATTTGGAAAACATTATAAATATATGATTGTCTATCCAGTTTATCATTCGTCTTGAATCGTCCAAGGTGAGTAGTAGTTAGAGATATATCGATTAGTGTTTTATAAAGCAATGTAATAAAGTTATTTAAAAGAAATTAATATGATTATTTTATTTTTTTAATACCAAAATGTTAATTTTTTCTTCTTTTTCTTTTTTTAGATGGAGTTCATATAAGACTTTCAAAGATTTAAAAATAATGACATCGACTATATTGTAAAGGAGCTTGCTCTGTTGTCTGCTGACGGACAGGTGTATGAACTTCATTTATTTCAGCCACCATGTGAATTCAATAAATTGCCTGTTCACTTACAAAAACAAGTGGTGTGGCTTGAAAAACAATATCACGGCCTTTTCTGGAACTCTGGAATTAAACATTATAAAGAATTAAAAGATGTATTTAAAAATATTAATTTAAATTGAACTTTGTATGTTAAAGGCAGAGAAATACAAAAATATATTATTAAATTAATTTCAGAGTTTCAAGCGAATGTTGTTAATTTAGAAGATTTAGGATGTCCAAATTTAAATATATTAAAAAAAACAGTATAAATGTAATTTGATGAAACCTTGTCATTTTAATCATAAATCATATAATTGTGCCTATACGAATGGTTATATTTTATTAGAATGGTTTAAAAGTTATAAAGAAATCTCAGATAGGGTTGAACTAATAAATAAGGCTATAAACGAGTGTTATTTATATGGATATAACAATTTGTCATGTGAATCATTAGCATGTCTACCAAAATATTTCATAATAAATTATGTTAGTGATATCGATTGTATTTACAATAGACTGCCACAGAACCTAAAACAGGATAAAGATATTTTATTGAACTTAAGATGTCAAGAACATTATTTTCCTAAGCCTGGTGAAGATGATTTTGATGGTCCTAATCCGAAAAGAAAAAATTGTTATTTTTGTATGCATAAATTAAAAAAATTACCATAGTAAAGCGCAATAGTTACTATTATTATTCTTATTGTTTTAGAAAAATTGGGGAAAGAATGTCATCATCTACAGTATCTTCTTCTTCTTCTACTTCACTAAGTGAATCTGATTGTTTTGATATATTTAATTGTACTAAAAAAAACTTAATAAAATCTGGATTTTACTGTACAAAATTGTTTAATAATATTGTATGTTGTGGTTGTGGATGGCAATCTGGTGAGTCAAAATTAACTTTACGACAATTGAATTTTATTCATAAATTACAAAAACCAGATTGTGAAATGTCTAAACATATAGAAGAAAATGTAAATAGCTATGTAAAATATAAGAAATATGTATCAGAAATAGAGGAAATAATGAAAGACTCTTTTTTATTCTGGCCTAAAACATATCCAAAAGTAAACGATATGGTGCAATCTGGCTTCTACTACACAGGAAATGATGATGCAATGGCTTGCGTGTGCTGCGGCATTGTTCTTGAACAATGGTCACCGGAAGATCAGCCAAGTGTGGAACACAGGAAGGCGTCTCCTGACTGCAAACTTTCTAATTAAAAAAACAACATTCTTTGTATACGTGTATCATTAACTCACTGCATGTAAATAATTACTTGTTTAATACATTTTTATATATATTTATGTATGTGTTTTTTTAAATTGTACCATTTTATATGTAGTCTTTATGGATACAAGAACAGGTTTAGCAAAAGAGCTGCACAAACAAGCTCGTGTCAATTTTCCCAGACGTAATGTAGAACTTAAAGGATTTCACGATCTGTATCAAGCTGATCTTGTTGAAATGATTCCTTATTCTAGTGTAAATAAAGGCTACAAATATATTATGATTGTAATTAATTGTTTCACCAAATTTGCAAGAGCGGTTCCTTTAAAAACAAAAACCGCTAATGAAGTAGCATCAGCATTGGAACCTGTTCTTAAGAAATTTCCAATGCGTCATTTTCAAACCGATGACGGAGGTGAATGGTTTAATAATACTGTTAAAAGTTTATTTAAAAGGTATAATGTAAATCATTATTCTACATTTTCTGAGAAAAAAGCTTCTATTGTGGAAAGGTTTAATCGAACTTTAAAAAATAAAATGTGGACTCATTTTAGTGCACAAGGTAGCTATAGGTGGTTAGCTTTACTACCGAAACTCGTTCACAGCTACAATAATACTGTACATCATACTATAGGTGTAAAGCCTTCAGAGGTTAACGAATTAAATGAAAAAGATATTTTAATAAAAATAATTAATCATAGAAATAGAACAGGAGTTGTTAAACAAAGATTTGATGTAGGCGATCGCGTAAGAATTAGTCGTGTGAAACATCAGTTCACCAAAGGCTATTTACCCAGGTGGAGCAACGAGATCTACACAGTGTGGAGAGTTCAGCCAACAAAAGCAGTAACTTATATTTTACAAGACGACAACAAAGAGATTCTGAAAGGAGGATACGATCAAGAAGAATTAAGTAAAACTAAATACGACGAAGTTTATTTAATAGAGAAAATTGTTAGGAAAAAAGGTGATAGATATTTAGTTAAGTGGTTGGGCATGGATTCATCAAAAAATACGTGGATATCAAAAAAGGATTTACTATAATGAAATTTATTAAACAAAATACACATTTGTCCATTGTAAATTTAGATAAGTTTATTTTACAGAAAAGTATGACTTCAGTCAGACGACACAGCGATCTTTTACCCAACACAATCAGATGTATTGTATGTGGTCCTTCAAACTGTGGAAATACCAATTTATTATTAAATCTTTTGTTCTCATCTAACGGACTATGTTTTGATAATATATATATTTATTCTAAGTCTTTGCACCAGTGTAAGTACAAATTACTTGAATCTGTACTAGAGAGTGTTCCAGAAATTGGGTATTTTCCATATTCAGATAATGAACTAATCCCGCCTCCCAATCAGGTAAGACCAAGATCGATAATGATTTTTGATGATGTATCATATGGAAAACAGAGAAATATAAAAGATTATTTTTCAATGGGTCGTCACAACGATGTGGATACGTTTTATATATGTCAGACTTACAGTTACGTTCCAAAACAGTTAGTTCGCGATAATGCAAATTTATTAGTGGTTTTTAAACAAGACGAAAGAAATTTACAACACATTTACAATGATCATGTAAATACTGATATGAGTTTTAACTTTTTTAAAGAGTTGTGTGTTAAGATATAGAAATCCGGTCAAAATAAATTTTTAGTTATAGACAAAGGTAGCGCTTTAAACAGAGGTCGCTATCGATCAGGATTTGATATATTTATTCAATTTTAATATTTTAAAATAGTCATTTGTTGTACAGTCATTAGTGAATGAACATTGAAACCTTTGACGAGTCCTGGTTTAGTAATAAAACTAAAGAGGAAATAGTAAAGAGTATTGCCGAACTACGTAAGAATATAAAGAAAAAACATAGAGCGTTAAAACACGAGATGTTAGAAACGGAAGAACTTTGGGAAAAACAATTAAAACCTATTGCCGAACCGTTGAGGAAACTTGTGGAAGATAGTGAACAGACGAGAGAAGAAGAAAAAATAAGGGATGTGAAAAATGAACGTAAAAGGAAATTATTAAAAAACGTTGAAGGAAACGAAGACGAGGTGACACCCGCAAAACGATACGTTCCTGTCCCGCCACATGGTGTTAAAAGAAAACAAAAAATTAATTTACCTACAAAATTTTGAAAGTGGTTATGAATACGATGATGGTACTGTCGAAACGCCTGTGTCAAAAATAGTCGCAGTTGAACCGCTCGAAAGTATGGACGCCGAAGAGCCACCTGAATTGATGGAAACCATAAATAGTAATCCGTTATCAACACCAATAAGTCAACATGTTATTTATGAACAACAAGCCTCGGGCGAGGAACTGTTAAAAACTCCGGAAGGTAAATTAATGGCTAAAAAATATATACAAAATATATTTACCGGAAATTTAGCTAAAGAATATTTTATGAAATTAATTGCGGGGAAAAAAGAAGTAGACCATAACTATGGTGTATATGTGGATGGTGATTTATGGAAAATAGGTGACAAATAGTTGGAAATATCTGAAAATGATTTCATAATCGATGGGAAGTTATATCCCGGAACACGCGGTTTATACGAATTAATATTTATGAATAATCCAAACGAGTACGCATATGATGAAAATGATTTGAATAATTATGCATCCATTATTTTAAACACAAATGTACACCGACAGAACTATTCTGCTTTAAGTAAAATCTGCGCCAACAGAGGTAATAAATATAGAAATATCATTTCACAAATTGTTGCACAACATAAACATCCGACGATGGAGACTCATGCAGATGAGGTAGCAACAGCAACGTCATCAAGCGTGCCTAGTGGCAGCGGATTGGTTCTATCAGATTCACAACCTAATGTAATATATTTTGACGATCCAAACGAGCTTGTAGACAGGCTGAGAATACTACTTGCATCACAAGAAGCGGGAAACACCGGTCATGTAAATGAAATAAATTCAATAATGGAAGATTTGTATGAGTTAATTAAACCTGATGAGAATCAATAAATATGTGTATTTCTTTACTTTATTATTTAGTTTTATTCAGACTTCCTACTAATAGACTACAAAAAAATGAGTCTTGACAAATTTGGTCGTTATAAAACTGGTTGGGGAAAACCAATAAGAGGGCCCAAAGGGGATGGATTTCAGTTTACCAAAGATGGGAACTATAATATAGAAAATAAAAAGCTATGCAACGTTGCCAGTGCTACTGATCCAAGAGACGGTGTCAACTATCAAAATTTATTAGATAAACTCGGCCCACTAAAAACCTCGATGGATAATAATATAAAAATGTTTTTATTAAATTTGGAAAACAAAGTAAAAGATCATTTAAAAGAGGTGTATGAAATTATTGACGCTGTAGATGTTACAAAAAATTATATAAGCTTAAAGCAAAAAAGACGTATTGTACGTGTAAAGCCGAGTCATGATAAAAACGATGTTGTAATTAGAGAAGAATTAGATAAAGTCGATAAAGCGTTAGGCGATTTTTCTTAAGAAACTAGAACTATTGTTATCAGTTTAAATCAAACTGTTGAAAAGAATAATTATGATTTTCAACGGTTTAAAAACGAAATATTAACACGTATTGCTGATTTGAATTCTGTAGTATTCAAAACAGAACCACCTAAACCAAACTATCGTTCTGCGGCTGACATAACCAGCGGTGGCAACGGCGGTGGAAGTACAACATTAGCATCTCAATGAGTGCACGTGTCAGTCGACGTCAGGGAGCTGGCATACTAAGTTCTCTTGCCGATACCGCCGGCACGTTATTGAACAAATCTATAGATTTATTACCTGTGGAACTACATATTCCCGGATATCAATTTTGTGGACCCGGAAGTAACCTAAAAAAGAGATTAAGTCGAGGGGATAAAGGAATAAATAAATTAGACGCCGCGTGTCGTGATCACGACATCGCATATTCAAATAGCGCTGATAACAAAAGTAGATCTATAGCGGACCGTATATTAGCCGAACAGGCTTGGGAAAGAGTTAAGGCTTCTGATTCTAGTTTGGGTGAAAAGGCGGCAGCTTGGGCCGTAACAAATATAATGAAAGCTAAAACCAAAATTGGTGGGGGTACTTGAAAACGATTGAAGAAAAATAAAAATGTTTTCAAAAGAAAAATGACAGTGTAGGAAAAAAACTAAAAAAACGACAAAGCATTTAAGGAAAAGAAGTGGTAGGGGTCTATATTTGAAACCATACAGAGGATCAGGAGGTAAAAAAAATTTCTAGCTTATAACAATAAATTGATTGCTGATATACCTAAAAGAGCTTTAACAAACCTAGATATTTTAAAATATGCAAAATTACTGAGGATTCCTTTTTTTAGAGGTGTATTTATGCGTGATTCACTGCCATCGACAATTAATGAAATAGAATCAGGAATTGTAAATTTAGACACTCTGCATGGACCAGGAACTCATTGGGTATGTTATTTAAAAAAAGGATATAATGTAGATTATTTCGATAGTTTTGGCAATCTGCGTCCACCATTAGAATTGCAACAGTATTTCAACAGTGGAACACAGTGTGGTAATAAAGTACAATTATTTTTCTAAACAAAAAGAGAACACCACAAATTTCGGTCATTTGTGTTTAGACTTCCTTACGACACGTATTACTATTTAATAATGATTTGTATCACAGGAAACAGTTCTCATTTAAAATGCACGCTGTTTCCACCGTATGATCTTAGTTCGAACAGTGAATGGGAAATGGGTTTTATCGATTTAATGACGTACAACTCAATTCCTAATATAGAAGAAAATATCAATAATAATATTTATATAGGCGATATAAGAATTAGTTTGCCGACTGGAGCGTTTGAAATTGACGATATAAATAATTTCATTACTAAAGAATTGGAAATTAAAGATCCGACAGCAAAGTTTGTGCTTAACGCCAATATTAATACATTAAAAATTGAATTATTCTGTTCAAAAGAAATTGATTTCACAAAATCAAATACTATTGGACCATTGTTGGGTTTTGATAAAAATGAGACATTGGAAGCAAATAAATGGCATAAATCACCTAACCAGGTTCGCATTAACAAAGTGGATACCATACGAATTACTTGTAATCTAGTACACAGATCATATAGAGACGGAATTGAAGGTCATATACTTTACGAATTTTATCCTTCGGTCGGCCCTGGTTTTAAGATCATTGAAAAACCTAGTGTTAATAAATATTTTCCAATAAATAGACAATCGACTCTGAGTGAAATTCATATTAGATTGGAAGATCAAAACGGTGATTTGATTAATTTTCGTGGAGAATCTATAAATATACGTGTGGATATCAGAAAAAGAAAACTATAATGGGAATTGTATTTGAAAATAATCGTTGTAATAAAAAATCTACTTTGGTACCTAAATTGGTCAGTACAGCAGAACAAAGTGTGAATACATCGACGGCGAGTGTCAGTCGTAAAAGAACACTCAAACCATTAACATTAAGAAATCGCATATTTCTTAGCACTCTACCAGGATTCAACAACAACATCGATAGTAACAAACAACAATGAACCGCATCTTAGATGTAGGTGCTGCAGTGCATTTTGATGAATCTATTACAGATTTAGAATGGCATTCACACAATCCGTACACGTCTAACTCGTTTAAAAACAGCGATGAGATTCGAATTCCAGTACATCAACAAGATGTTTATACTTTACCATCAAAAAGTTTTCTTTTAATTGAGGGGAAAATATTAAAAACTAGTGACAGTAAGTTAGATAATGTTACAAAATTTTTAAACAACTTTCCAGCTTTTTTATTTGATGAAATAAGATACGAGTTGTGTGGAACAGAAATTGATCGTGTAAAAAATGTTGGCATTACAAGTACTATGAAAAATGTTTTAACCTCTCGTCCTGTCGATGCAAACTGGATGAAAAACGCTGGCTGGAACCTTACAACTACAGAAGACTTAACAACTGATTCTGGTTATTTCTGTGTGTGTGTCCCATTAAAATTATTATTAGGATTTGCTGAAGATTATAAACATATTTTATTGAATGTTAAACAAGAACTTGTATTGTTACGTTCATCAACTGATAGAAATGCAATTATACATATGTCACCTGCTTTGCACGATTGTACAATTGAAATTAGTAAATTAATTTGGAAAATGCCATATGTAAAAGTAGAGGATGAAATTAAATTAACACTTTTGAAAATGACAGATACGGATCAAACTATTACCATACTGTTCAGACGGTGGCAATTACATGAGTATCCATCACTTCCAAACTCAAAGTTTCAAACATGGACTGTAAAAACTTCATCAATGTTGGAAAAACCAAGATATGTTATAATTGGATTTTAAACTGACCGTAAAGATTCGACAGGCAAAAACCCGTCTCATTTTGATTTTTGTAATTTGGAAAATGTTAAATTGTATTTGAATAGCAAATACTATCCTTATGACAATATAAATGGTAATAAATCTTTATTATACGAACAATATTCAAGATTTCAATCTTCTTACTATGCTGGTGCTGATGATCAGCCTTGTTTAACTAAAAACTTATTTTTAAATAAGATGCCAATGTTTGTGACTGATTGCTCTAAACAAGTGGACACATTGAAAACAGGCTCTTTGGACATTCGTATTGAACTGCAGACTACAGCCGACTTTTCAGCCAACACTTCTGCTTATTGTCTAATCATAAATGATGCGTTAGTGCAGTACAATCCATTATCTGGGATTGTTAAAAAAATTATGTAATTTTTTCCCTTCTTGTAGAATAAATATATATATTTTTTTAATTGACTTATTATTTCTCCTAATATATAAACAACAAAGTGGGAGAAAAATACAATAAACACAATACAAATAGTAGAAAAAAGATAAACTTTTTATTTACAAATATTAGTAAAAACAGTTTAACAAATAATTATACAAAAAATGTTTTTCTTAAAATCTAATAGTTAATAACAATAAATACAAAAAGCTTAGAAATAATACATCAAATTTATAAATAATGAGACTGTATGATACAAGAAAACTTCTTCACATGTATTAGTGATTAATATATGTGACGTCTATACATCCATCATTTATCGGACACTTGTTAAACATAAGTTCGTCACACTCTGAACATGCATATTCTTTTAGGATTTTGAAATATTTTTGTATATTATTTTTTGTAACGCATAAATTAACTACTTTACTGTATTTAAAACAAAATCCTGCACACCACATACACACTTGTTTATCATTTTTGTGTTTACAAATTATAAAATGAAGAGTCATTGTTTGAATCGAATGTTTAAATTTAATCACATTTACCAAATGAAATGGAACAAATTCATTTAATTTGATTGATTTTAAAATAAACTCACTAATTATTACATCTATGTACATTGTTAAAAGAGTATTTTTTGGAAAACACTCGTTTATACATTGTTGTCGTCTCAGACGTGCCGGATTAATTTCATTTGAAAATTTATGGTATTCAACAATTTTACTGTACAAATTTGAAAATCGGTGTAGCGTATCTGCGATAGCTTAAAAAGAAAAAAGTTTGCTTGTATCACACTGTCTAATATATACACAATGATTAGTACTTCAACATAAAACTGATTTTTTTTTTAATTTTGATTATCTTTCAATGAATAATGACCCCACGCTAGTGTTTCTATTCCGTTAGAACAAATATGTCTTTTATCATCGTCACAACTCAATGCAAGTTTGTCAACCGTAATAGTTTGTATTATATGTTTTCTAGACCGAAAGATTCTCATTTCTTTTCTAATCTTCTTATGCTCAAACAAACAAATTTTAAAATCTTCATAATTTATATTATTTTTTAGGACAGGTTTAGTTACTCCTTTTGCTTTTTTTAAATGCATTTTTTTACATTCTCTAAATAATCATCATTTATTGTTCTATACGCATATAATTTACTTCTGAGACCAATGAATTCTACAACACACACACCGCACGTTTCATCTTTAAACGACCCCAGTCTTTTTTTATTCTCTATAGAAAAACACTTGTGGCCAATTGGATAGTCTGACAAATCGAGATAAATATTTTTAACCAGCACAGGTTGAAATAATATATTATAATTGGTTACATACCACATTGATACTGTTTTATTTCACTTAACAAGTTCGAATTTAATGGAAACAATATATTAACTTCTTTAATATTATTAAATGGCTGTTGATCCACTACTATCACTTTATTAAATATACTATTATTAGGTGTAAATATCATTTCATGAATATTATGTAATTCTTTTAAATAATCCAAATCTACATAGCCTATTTCTTCAGTCCGATTACGTGAACATAGTCATTGAAAACAAACCTCTGGTTCAGTTTTTAAATAAATAGTGAATTTATTTTTTCTAATGACATTTGGTAATATATCATACAACTTTTTAAAAATATTAAACTCGAAATTTTGTAATAGATTTTTTTCTACCATAAGTTTTGAAAAAATCTCGAGACTATCTGTAACAGATCTTTCAACTATCACAATTTTACCTAATTTTGAGTATTCCTCAGCTTTAGACTCATTTTCCATCATGGACAATAACGCTAAGACTTGAAACATAAAACCCCATCTTTTTGTATCTTCATAAAACAATTTTAATACATTTCTACCACTTAAATTTAACCAAACATCAAGAGGTTCATTAATAAACATACTATTATAACCAATATGATTTAAATAATCGCTTAATATATTTCCAAAAGTTGATTTTCCTGCGGATATATTTCCTTCAACATGTATAATCATTATCTTATTTTATTAATTATATATTATTTATGTGACAAAATAAAAATACAGTAACAGATTCAAATACACGATATGTAATAATAAATCAATAATTGCTTATTAATCATACAAATAATCGTGCACAATGACAAATAAAACTAGTTAAAATGCAACATTGAATCTAGCCTTCCAGAGCCTTTTATAGAAGCACGTCAATGTAAGAGGACGGAAACGTTATGGCGCTGTGCTAAAATATTGATTCAGATAAGCCGGACAAAGCGTCACTGACTTATATTGCTTAAATACTAATAAGCTTGAAAGCAGCATGCGCGCGTCTTTGAAAGCGGCGCGCAAACGTGATGAGGCGCGCGAACGTTTTGACTACTAATGAGAACGCTACACACTCACACTCGACTTGGACACAGGTCGGGTCGACGCGTGAACGGAATAACAACTAGGAGGACCCTAAGGGCGGGGGTCAAAGGTCAGAGGTTAAAGGTCGGAGGTCAGAGGTCGGGGGCCGAGGGTCGGGGGTCAAAGGTCAAAGGTCAATGACTTTAGGTCGTGACCAATGACCTTTAGACGAAGTCAATGACCTTAGACTGGAGTCAAAGACCTTTGGGTGATGTCAATGTCGTCGAACCGGACCGACCTTGTCTGGTATGCAGACTAATGTTGATGTATTGCCATATATGGTGGGTGGATGTGTGCGGTATGCATCCTAGTGAGGTTTTGGCACGTGCCTTGAATGTTAATGAGATAACGGTACTTCTTAAACCGACCTTTCCTCACTACTACTGAAAACTTCAATTTAAAACTCAACAGAGGGGACTTAGAACCACCTACCATCACAGATATAAACTCCCCCTCAGTAGCTTTACAAAATAGATCCAATCTTTACTAGAGGATGAACCATTAAAAACTGTTTCGAACAAAAAATCAAATTAAGCTATTTTATATAATAATAACCAGGGTCAATTTAGAAAAATAGTGAAACAATCAAGGGTATATCCTAACACATCAAACATAAACAATAAGAAGAATACAAGTACTAAATTGAGCAGTGTGTCGATCATCGGTGCTAGTCATACTCTCATCTTATCTGAAAATGTAAGAGGTGCCATCTCGCCTGCTACCAGAGTGATGGGGATATGTAAACCCAACGCAGGTTTGCTGCAGATTGCTCCTACCTCTGACCCTCCTCCAGGACATTTTTACGTTCTCATAGGTGGGAATAGTTATGTAGGTGCAGGTAGACAAGATGTTATTTATGACCACTTCGATCAAATACTGAAAAAGTATAGTAAAAAGTCAAGAGTTTTAATTTGTCCCTGGTTTCCAAGATATGATTTTCCCTTCAACAGTCCCATTCATAAGATAATTTTCCAAGTCAACCAGCACATTTTTAATATTTGCACTTGGGATAAAAGGACAGTATTACTGAAGAGGCAAAAATCCAGACCATTTCACAACCAACGGCCTCCATCTCAGAGCCAAAGGGAAACGACTTTTATATGACATCATTGTTGACTGCTTATCAAAACTGACACCTGTACCAGACACTGAAGGAAGAGCCACACATCAACCCAACCCGATGACCCCACCATCGACTACAACAAGGCTCATCACCCTTCCATACGAGAGCTACGCTGAGGTGGTTACAGCCCTATCTTCTCCAAGGAACACATCTCTCCAAGGATAAATTTCAAACGAGGATGCTGCGTCTGGTACATTCTAAAAAAGAAGTAACAGACACTCTTTTTTTAGAATAAGTAGGCCTAATATGGAATTAGACAGTTCTATAAATTTATGTATATATAGGAAAAATAACTCCCCCACAAAATCTTTATCATTAAATAAGCATGTTTCAAATAAGAGCAGTATAAAATCTAATAACAGAGACAACAAAGCTGTCCATACACCACTCAATAATTTTCAAAGCTCAATAAATATTTTACAAATAAATATACAATGCATCAGGAACAAAATATTATAAACTGAACAATTTTTGAAACAGAAAAACTATATATTATTTGAATATCAGAGCACTGGTTAGAAGAAGATCAATTTAACTGTTTCACACCCCTTTATTTTAAACCTGCAAGTGTAATTTGTAGGAAAAGTAAAAAGAATGGTGGTGTTGGTATTTATATCAATATTAAATTAAAGTATTCAATAATAGACCTAAAAAGCTTCTATTCAGAAATAAATTTTGAAGTTTGTGCTATACAGTTAATTAGACCTTGTGGGAATTTAAATATTGTTAACATTTGTTGATCACCCATAGGTGACATAAGATTGTTTTTTCAATTATTTGAGCTAGTTACAAGAAAGTTATAAAAAAAGCAGAGAAACTAATTATTTGTGGTGACTTTAATGTTAGCTTTTTAAATCAAAATGACAGATTGACAAAGCCGTTTTTAAGTTTAATTAGATCCTTAAATTTAACTTACACAAACATGGAGCCTACTAGGGGTGATCGGTGCATTGATAACCTTTTAGTAAATTTTTCGGCTGATTGCTATGATAATAAAGTTATAGGTGGCCACTTTGGGGATCATGACACAGTGGTATTAAGGCTGTTCTTCAAACAGCAGAACCTTTCAGATAGTGTAAGCAAAGAATTAAGTAGACAGTATAAAAGAACGCAAAATGACAATCAAATATTGCAGTTTGTTCAGTTATTAGAAGAAGAAAAATGGTCTATGATAGAAGAGTACAAATAAAATAAAATAACTGTTCCTGAATTATTTGATACATTTTATATATCACTGTACGTATAAGGGCAGGTGGGTGGGTGAGTACTACAGCGTACAGAATGTATACTACAGCGTACAGAATGGATACTACAGCGTACATAATGGATACTACAGCGTACAGAATGCAAATCCTGTTATACCAGAATAGAAAAATACTAAAGAACGGATGATAGTATTATCCTTCCACCCACCCACACTGTGGTACTCACCCACCCACCTGCCCTTATACGTACAGTGATATAGCCAATAAGTCGAATAAAACTTACATTGACATATGGCACTGTTGTGTGCCATTCGTGATAGTGCTAACAAAGTACAGAAAAATAAACTTATTAACTGGTACACTAAAGACATACATTTATTAAGAGACAATTATGTTATTACGATATTTATAAAAATCTGGGCAGGAATGGTTCAATGTACGCACAAGCAGCTTTTACTGCATATAGAAGTTTAAAACAAAGATACAAAAAACAATTAGTTACAGCAAAAAAGGAGGCGTGTGCTAGATATATTGACAATTCTTCCAACAAGTGTAAGGCTGCTTGGAATGTCATATCACAGGAAACCTCTCCATCACACACTAATGACACTGAACTTGATCCAAATGAGCTGAACTCATATTTTGTAGATTCCCCTAGACAAATTTGGGACAAGGTACACACACCGAATACAGAATCTGAACCCCCACACAAAAAATGTTTGGGTCAAAGACAACATATTTAACTTAAATGGAGGTGAGCTAATGGTTCAGAGGTAAAAGATCTTGTTTCTAAATTTTCAAATTCCAAGAGTCTTGACTATTATTGGATTTCTAATTACTCGTACATCGTTAAAAGAACATCCATTGTATTAGTGAACCACTTGCTTTTATCCTAACCCAGTGTCTACAAAGTGGATATTTCGTAAAGTTATTAAAAATTTCTAAAATAATTCCAGTTTTTAAAAGGGGGGACAAGAAAATAATACAGAATTACAGGCCAATATCCATTTTCCTGTGTTTTCATAAATACTCGAATCTGTTATGCACAAACAACTAAATTCATACTTTGTTCAAAATAGCTTAGTTTACAACAAACAGTTTGGTTTTAGGGAAGGTCATTCAACAACATCAACACTTATAAATTTAGTAGATACAACCCTTAAAGCATTTGAAGAAAAATAATCTGTTTCTCTTGCACTATGTGACTTACGTAAGGTGTTTGATTGTGTTCCCTATGACATACTTTTGGAAAAAACTCAAGTTCTATGGAGTGGACGGGGAATCAATCAACATAGTCAAATCCTACTTGAGTGGTAGAAAGCAGTATGTTTCTTTAAGAGGGCAAAATTCAAAAGTATTAAGTGTTGGTCTGGGGGGTTCCACAGGGTTTTGTCCTGGGGCCTTTCTTATTCACAGTCATGATAAATGATCTACCATTATGCCTTAACACCCAATCTATTATTTATGCAGATGATGTAACTCTACTGGCTTCACACAACAACTTAGAAGTTCTCAATACATTAATGATAGATTCACATAATAGAGCTATTGATTGATATTCATACAACAGACTACACTGCAACAGAGAAAAGACACAGACAATTATTTTAAGCCTATAAAAAAATGAAGATGCTAATTCTGTTAAATTACTAGGTTTTCATTTAGACAATTAGTTGAATTGGCAAACACTCACTGATAAAATTTGTAAAAAAATAAGTCGGGTAATTTATTTGATTTGGACACTTAGAAACACTTTTGATGATAATTATATAAGAACAGTGTATTTTAGTTTTTTTCAATCACACATGTCTTATGGATTGTTAATATTGGGCCACTCTTGTCATGTAAATGATATTTTATTACTAGAAAAAAAAGTTATTAGAACCTTGTGTAGAGCTGGTTCTTTAGATCCCTCTCGACCTCTTTTCAAAAAATTAAAAATTATCACTGTTTATAACCTGTACATATTCCAAGTATCACTCTACACTAAAACTAGTTTGAAGAGTTTAAATATTAGACAAGACATCCATAGTCACAATACCCGCTACAACAATATGATTGACATTCCAAAGCATAGGCTTTCTAAAATTTCAAATTCTTACAAAATCAATGGAATTAAATTTTACAATAAACGTCCTCAGTTAGCTCGGACCATTCCTTATGCTCAATTTAAAAAAAATTTATTGCTCAGTGATAATCCTTTTTATTGTATTCAAGCATTTTTAGAACATGACCCTAGCCTAATAATATTATAATACCTAACTAATATTATTTCAGACAAGTTTGTTTCCCAGTTAATAGTGTTATATAAATCTAAAGTATGCTAAAATTATAACCTGTTATTACAAAAAATTACATAACATATAACTAACATATAACAAATTCCTATTTCCAAATTTACTATTGATTTACCAATACTATTGATCAATGGAAATAAACTATTTGATTTGATTACGTATTTATTAGCGCTGAACTCAGGGAGTTCTTGTAAACTAAGGATTTAGTGAATCCGCGACACAGGTGCGCCTCTTACCTGGCTGAGGCGTTGTCATAAATAATTTTCGCTAGGAGTGCGACTCAAGAGCGCCTCCCCACCCCTTTTCAGAGGCGCTCCTGTGTCGCACCTAAAACTACCTGTCCTCGGCAATCTATCTGCTTCCTACCTGCTATAGAGTTCAACTCACGGGCCTCCTAAATACCTACCTATCAAATATCACAATGGCTACTATCATACTGACTTTGTTAAGTGCACTGCATATTTTGTAGGAGTAACTGTGACATTGATTCTGTAAGGGTTTATCCTAAAAGACCAATCAAACTAAGCCATTTTACCATATGTCAAAGAAATTACAGAAAAAATAAGCAGAGTTTTAAATAAACATAGTATAAAAACCGTGTTCAAACCACCTACAAAAATAAAACAATTTTTACGTTCAACGAAAGAGAAATTTCCGCTACAAACTTCTGGTGTTTACCATATCAAATGTAGCTGTGGCAGGTGCTACGTGGGGGAAACTGGAAGATTGGTCTCAACTAGAATAAAAGAACACATCAAAAGCACTAAAAATAATGATATAGAACATTCTGCAATTGCCGACCATTCGTTTAAAAGAAATCATGAAATAGAATTTGACAAAGTTAGTGTTTTATTAAATTCTGATAATTATTTCGAAAGAAAAATCTTAGAAGCTATAGGAATAAGAAAGCATACTGACAATTTTAAAAAAGATTGTGGATTAGAATTAAGTAATACGTGGAAAACAATTTTAAGTAAATTAAAAGTACAATGCATAACGGAAGGCCACCAGTCCCCACGCATCAAAAATAATCTAGAACATTCCAGAAGCAGCCGGAGCCAAGAAGGACTGGAACGGTATGGAAGTTACCAGAACACCCCCACCACCACCAGGTGGGTATATAATCTACGAGTCCGGCCCGTACCTGCCAGTCAAATTCTGTGAGTGTGATCGTCTCGCCCTGAAGATGGCCTACTGTAATGTGGCCGAAACGTCGGCAATGTTTGTACATAGCTAATTGACGCGGTCGAACCCCGAAGACCTAGAATTTGTTAAAAATCATATTATATTTTATTTAATATTTAATTTAGTATTTAAAAATCGTAGGGAGAAGTTCTATTACAGTTAATTTTTAAGTAATATGTCGCACAATATTTAAATGTTATTTAGGAATAAAGTATAATAATGTTAATTATTAGATACTGAAAACTCTATAAAAAATACTGTCTTTTTTAAAGCCAACTGATGTATTTGTTTGGTATATAATTGTCCAAGTTCAATTTTGCTGAAGCAATGTTTAATTATGTGTACTTGTGGTAGTAAGATAGATATAAAAAGTCATGTAATGTAATAAAAATCTGCAAAGAGCGGAAACTTCATCTGTACATGCAAATTTCTCAACAACAACCAAAGATTATTTATTAATTATACATATATCCTTTAACATACATCGTTACCCTGAACCCATTAGTCCCCCTACATAACGAAACTAGCACACCTACCTTCACTTCCTATATTCAATTTTTTTTCCTTTGTACTATAACGACACTCAAGGACTAATTCACTACCATTTCACAATCTGTATTTCACTGCCTCTGCTCGGTGCACTGTGGACACTCCACGTGTTTATCAATCATATGTTAACCCAAGAGGTCAAGTTTTGTGATATCAGTCTGAGGTCAGTTTTATATTGTTTCCTATCAAAATATAAAGTGTTTGGTTTCAGATATACAGATTTTACTTACCCTACCAATTGAACAAGTTAGTTTCATTACAAACACGTATGACCCGGCAACCTTACTATATTTCGTCTATTATTAAACAAAACGAAAGAATTATTGGTATTATAGTCCCGCAAACTCCATGTATTTGAATCATATTTTCTTTGATTGATGTTTTCAGTTGTTAAGTATCTTTAAGGGCTTCAAGTATGTTATTTTAATAGACTTTCTATAAAATGAGTGAATGCCCCTTGTAATCACAAATGAAAATAATTGCAAAAATGTTTAAAGACCATCACAAACAAATATCATTGCTACAAAGACTCAATAATCTACAGGGTCTACAATCTGATTGTCAGTAAGGGGTCTGACATTGATGTCTTCTTCAATAAATTTGGAATACTTAAAGCCATGTGTATAGCTGCGTTAAACCATTAGAGTGTTTGTTTTATTAGTGTAATTACTAGACATGTAGACCTAAAAACGTTAGGATTAGCGGCAGACTATAATGTGTTGGTGTATAAAATACTATGGATCCTACATGATACGTTTTCCTTAATGCTAAAAAAATTTTATTTAACTCTGTCTATTGATAAATTGTTGATGTCCAAATTTAGAATATTAATTCAATTAACCATTAATTAACCACTTAAACACCTTTAATATTTAGACTTCCACCTTAGATTTTCAAGTATCTTACAAATGTTAATGGAAATAATTTATACATAATTCCTGAACACCTTACAACATTAAAGGTTTTTTCATAATATGCAAAAGTTTACCTTTTAATAAACTATGCAGGCTTAGCCAGGCCTAAGTCAGTAGAATAATATCTAATAGGCTGTACAACCAACTTTTCTGTTGGCGTAATTAATAGGCCTAATACAATGATTTGGATCTCACAGCTTCATTTTTTTATTATAGTTTATAAAGACGATTCAAGACTAATCACACGGTAATTTATTTGCCCCTCACTAAATAAAATATATTAACTATCTCCTTATAAACGTTTTAAACCATTTCCAATGTAGGCCTCAGATGAAAACAGGCTATGAGCCAATGGAAACTATGACTTCAGCATTATGGATGTTCTGTCCCGAACTAGAATCCGTCAATTCTAAGGACGAACTAAAATCGATTTAAACTTAAATACAATTACAAAAAGAGAGCAATAATAATTTATCTACACACTACGTTTTATTCAGCAAAATCAATTGATATTCTTGTTAATATCAATTATCATACGTAATACATAGAACCTTTTTCAATAATTTGTGCTTTATATTTAAATTATTACGAGTAAACTTAATTTTAACAAAGTTTTATCTATTTGTTTTGTTGTAAATTCCATAATGTATACATGCTAACACATTACATCGATCTTATGTGTAATAATGAGAGATCATACATCAAAATTATACCGTATTTTCTAATGTTTCTATAGTTTAGGTAGAACTTTAAACAATATGTATTAAATTTATAGCGTAATACTTTATCAAATTACATTCATACACATTGTGTGTGCTATGTCACAAAATAAGTTAACAACCTACACTCCCATCAACACATTACCTCCAAGTAGAGGGCTTACAACACTACACCCAATACAAGTTTTCATTAAGTCACACTGAAATAGTAAACTTTTAACAAGTTAAAGTATGCAGTCCCCCTTGACAAGAATAACTCTACATACGTCCATTGACTATAAATTAAGTATATTAACCAATAATACTTTTATAACTTATACATGTCAAGAGACACCCTAACTTTAGTCTACCGAATTATTGTATCTTAACTAACCTAAACTTACAAATAACAATTATTATATCCACAAACATATGATACATTAAGTGTAATAATCTCAAACACATGGTGATTCCTCACACTTTATATACACCGTAGTATTATTCTCTAAACATTACTTACTGTATTTGAGACGTTAATCTTACAGGTATGGGTCCTGAATGAGTGTAGATGAACAAGTTTAGTCTTTGTTACTAACTAAGGCTGCTGGACCCTTTGATATATCATCTATTAACAACACAATAGTCAGGGAAACTATGACATGAAACCCAAACCACGTAGTATTGATTTTATTCAAACAAACTGTCAGTTTAAAAAACTTTCTAAAAAAAGAGTAAATTCTGTTCAAAAGTAAGAGAAAATCAAAGATACATACAAATTTCAGAAAACTTTACATAAAAATATAATTGTAAAAAAATAAAAAAAAGAACTACCAACATAGTAGTCTCCAAACCCATTAAAATTTAGTTATAATGTCCACAAATAGGGTTATTTGTGTACAAAATATGTTATAATTCCCTAAAAGCATTAAAATGCAGTGTCATAATAACGATATTTGTCCTAAACATTAAAAATTCCTTTAAAATACTCTTATAGAACCTTTATAAACCCAGTTTTAGCTCAAAACAACGTACTAACTGATGTAACACTTGTAAATTATTTGTTTAACCTACATAATTATTTAGTTGGCTGTGCATTTACTACTACATGACTCCAAACAGTTGACAATGTGTAAGTAGCCAAAAGGAACAAATTCACTATAAAGTTCACATTTTAATCCCGATTTTAACTAAACTTGGTACTATTGATCATTTGCGTATCAAACAAATAAACAATTACCCTCCCATAAAAAGACTGTTGTCAGACTACCTACTTAATATAAAAGACGTACCACACACACAAACTGTAAATACAAGATTTTGACTTACCACCCACCTACTCAACACACATAGACCACGTAACTACCCATTACACAAAACCTTAGATTTACTCACAACATTAATGGAAGACCTACCTACTAAACATACAACTTGACCACCCACAAAAACAAGACTTTATGTATAACCACCTATTTAACATACAGTACGTACCACACACCATAAAATCATGACTTAAAAGTCCACCCACCTACTCAACATACAACACCTCTGATACACCATCTACTTGAACATTACATAAAACCTGTGATATTCCACCAACACACATAAACAACCTTCCTACCTACCTACGTAACATCCAACACTCTTGATAGACGAATCACCCTCCCATAAAAGAACTGTTGTCAGACTATCTATTTAACATACAAGAATCTTCATTGACCATCCACCTACTCAACACACAGATAGACCACATAACTACCCATTACATAAAGCCTTTGATTGACTCACAATCCTAACAATCATGAACAACCATCCTCCTAAACATACGACTTAACCACCCACAAAAACAAGACTTTATATACATACATGGACATTTGACTTTTATAGATGAAGGCGTGATCAAGTGATCATGCTGCAGTTAAAGTTCTTCTCCGGGCTTCGTGAGGTGAGAGGCTAGTGCGGAATTACTAGTAGGTGTTCGTGACGGCATGGTATTTATGAGGGTATGACGCGGTATGTGACGTGGGTTTAAAGGTACACGTCCAGTGGCATTGACCCATCCGCCCATCCATACACGTACAGTGGCATTGACCCATCCGCCCGTCCATACACGTACAGTGGCATTGACCCATCCGCCCGTCCATACACATACAGTGGTATTAACCCACCCGCCCACCCTTACATGTACAGTGGTATTGAATTACTAGTGCGGAATTACTAGTAGGTGTTCGTGACGGCATGGTATTTATGAGGGTATGACGCAGTATGTGACGTGGGTTTAAAGGTACACGTACAGTGGCATTGACCCATATAACACACCTACCTTCACTTCCTATATTCAATTTTCTTTCCTTTGTACTATAACGACACTCAAGGACTAATTCACTACCACACACACCACACCACACACACAACCACCTATTTAACATACGTACCACACACCATAAAATCATGACTTAACAGTCCATCCACCTACTCAACATACAACACCTCTGATACACCATCCACTTGAAAATTACATAAAACCTTTGATAGACAACCAACACACATGAACAACCTTCCTACCTACCTATGTAACATCCAACACTCTTGACTTACCACCCACCTACTCAACATACAGATAGACCACGTAACTACCCATTACACAAAACCTTATATTTACTCACAACATTCATGGAAGACCTACCTACCAAACATACAACTTGACCACCCACTTAGCCAACACACATTTATCATTACAGACCAACTACCCTCCCAACACATGAGACTATTGAAAGATCTCATAATTAAAATACAAAACACACACACACACACACACACACACACACACACACACACACACACACACACACACACACACACACACGCACACACACACACGCACACACACACTCACACACACACACACACACACACACACACACACACACACACACACACACACACACACACACACACACACACAAAACATATCAGACCACACAAACTCTAAATACAAGTTTTTTGACTAACCTCCCACCTAGTAAACACACTGTACCTCTGATATATCACCTAACTCTCCATTGCATTTGACCTTTGATTGCCCATTTACCTATCCATAAGCACATGCACAAACCACCTACCAAGCACTAATACCCTTCCTATCCAGTAGTAAGACCGTCCTACCCACTTACCCTACACACAGTCATCATTATATACCACATACCATACCGACACATAAACTTATTGACAGACTACCTACTTAACATACAAGGCTTACCACCTACCTATTCATCACATAAGGCTTGATTGTCCATCTACCTATCCATAAGCACATATACAAGACACCTACCAAGCTCCATAACCCTTCCTATTCAGAAGTAAGACTCTCCTACCCATTTACCCAACACACAGTTATCTTTACAGACCAACTACCCTCCCAACACATAATATTATTGACAGACAACCTACTTTACATACAAGACTTTCCACCTACCCAACGCACATAGATTGCCTACTTACTAAAAACATTATTCCTTATTACCTTCTGCCTATTCAATACGTAACACTCATGATTGACCATCTACCTACTCAACACACAAAAGACCAACCACATACTCTACATATAAGACTCTTGGTTGGTCGTCCACCTACTCAACATACAACACCTCTTATACACCATTCACTTGAACATTACATATAACCTGTGATATTCCATTGCATTTACTACTACATGACTCCAAACAGTTGACAAAGTGTAAGTAGCCAATAGGAACAAATTCTCTATAAAGTTTACATTTTAAGCCCGATTTTAACTAAACTTGGTACTATTGATCATTTGCGTATTAAACAAATAAACAATCACCCTCCCATAAGAAGACTGTTGTCAGACTACCTATTTAACAGAAAATACTTACCACACACACAAACTGTAGATACAAGATTTTGACTTACCACCCACCTATTCAACACACAGATAGACTATGGAACTACCCATTACATAAGGCCTTTGATTGACTCACAACATTCATGGAAGACCTACCTACCAAACATACAACTTGACCACCCACAAAAACAAGACTTTATGTATAACCCCCTATTTAACATACAGTACGTACCACACACCATAAAATTATGACTTAACAGTCCACCCACCTACTCACCATACAACACCTCTGATACACCATCCACTTGAACATTACATAGAACCTCTGATATTCCACCAACACACATGAACAACCTTCCTACCTACCTACGTAACATCCAACACTCTAGATAGTCCAATTACCCTCCTATAAAAAGACAGTTGTCACACTATCTACTTAACATATAAGGATCATCATTGACCATCCACCTACTCAACACACAGATAGACCACGTAACTACCCATTACATAATGCCATTGATTGACTCACAAACCTAACAATCATGAACAACCATCCTCCTAAACATACGACTTAACCACCCACAAAAACAAGACTTTATGTATAACCACCTATTTAACATACGTACCACACACCATAAAATCATGACTTAACAGTCCACCCACCTACTCAACATACAACGCCTCTGATAGATCATCCACCTAACCATTACATAAAACCTTTGATACACAACCAACACACATGAACAACCTTCCTACCTACCTACGTAACATCCAACACTCTTGATTTACCACCTACCTACACAACACACAGATAGACCACGTAACTACCTATTACACAAAACTTTAGATTTACTCACAACATTCATGGAAGACCTACCTACCAAACATACAACTTTGACCACCCACTTAGCAAACACACATTTATTCATTACAGGACCACTACCCTCGCAACACATGCGACTATTGAAATATCACATAATTAAAATACAACACACACACACACACACACACACACACACACACACACACACACACACACACACACACACACACACACACACACACACACGTCACAAACGATACACACGTCACACACGATACACACGTCACACAGGTCACACACGTCACGAACGTCACGAACGTCACACACGTCACTCACGTCACACACGTCACACACGTCACAAACGTCACACACACACACACACACACACACACACACACACACACACACACACACACACACAGCGAAAGCAACACACACACACACAACACGCACCACTCACTCACGCACGAACGCACGCACGCACGAGCACGCCGCACAGCACCACGACACCCGTCACACACGACACACACACACACACACACACACACACACACAACACACACACACCACACAACACACACACACACACACGAACATAAACATACAAAACATATCAGACCACACAAACTCTAAATAGAAGATTTTTGACTAACCTCCTACCTAGTTAACACACTGTACCTCTGATATATCACCAAACTCTCCATTGCATTTGACCTTTCATTGCCATCAACCTATCCATAAGCACATGCACAAACCACCTACCAAGCACTAATACCCTTCCTTTCCAGTAATAAGACCCTCCTACCCACTTAACCTACACACAGTCATCTTTATATACCACATACCATACCGACACATAAACTTATTGACAGACTACCTACTTAACACACAAGAGATGTGGTTTAAAAAAATGAACATAGAAAAATTTAGGTTAAAAACAATGAACACAGAAAAAGTTAGGTTTAAAAACAATGAACACAGAAAAGGTTAGGATTAAAAAAAAAATGAACACAGAAAAACATTAGGCTTGATTGTCCATCTACCTATCCATAAACACATGTACAAGACACCTACCAAGCTCCATAAACCTTCATATTCCAGTAGTAAGACTCTCATAGTGCGTATTTCAGCCCAACAAAACAGATTTATTTTTAATCAGACCAACATACGTCCTCCCAACACAGTAATATTATTGCTCAGAACAATCCTACTTTAATATACAAGTCTTTGTCATCATAGCGCCTACCTCTAATGTGCTGTAGATAGATAGCTCACCTAGACTAATTCTCTAAAAAAAAAATTTATTCTTAAATACTGGAGTATTATTTCCTTATTAACTCGTCTACCTATTCAATACGTAATTTCTCTCTCGCTAGTTGACTCCAGTTGTGTCACTTGTCTCTCAATACACACTAAGACCAAACACTAACTGTCTACATATAGACTACTTGGTTGGCCACCTCACCTACTCACACTACAATCCCTCTTCTACACCATCCACTTGAACATTACATAAAACCTGTGATATTCCATCCAATCACCAATCAGCACATGACTCTTTAATAGACCAATTCACCTACCTCTGCACACACGATTCCTTAGGACACACTCTACACCCACCACTCATCCTACAGACAAAACTCCTAGAGAAATACCCATCCACCATAAAAACACTATTGCTTTATATAATCATGTTTTAAAATAACATTATTACACTTTAAGAAAGGTTTAATATAGGCAAAGACCTAAAATGTTTCCTAAAATTCTGTTTTCTCTAGATATATGAAATGAAATGAAAAACGTTTTATTTTCTGAGGCAAAGTTAGGACCCCATTTGCGTCACTCTCTTACACTTAACCTCATAAGAAAAATTAATACTTAACTAAAATGAGTATATACTAAAGAGTTCTTACGTGACGGTTACTGCTGATGTGCACATTATTTACTAATAGTTAAAACAACATTTTTAAAAAATCAGAGAGTTTTCACAAGATATTTAAAACTAAACAAATTAAGATAAAGTATGAAAGTACATAAAACAAAGAAGAAAACAAAACGAATTACTTACATGAAAAAATAAATAAATAAACAAATAAAAATAAATAATAAATAAAAAAATATTTATTGAATAAAATAATAATAATGTAAGAATGCTATTTCAAGTTCCAACGCACAACATACATCACTGCTATACAACTCAGTCCAAGCATCGACAGCACGAGCTAAGGCCTTACAAGCCCCCATGAAGCTGGGCCGACAACCTCTCCCTTAGTGCCGCCAACAAACCGAGCTTTCGACTATCAATATTTCGGTTGAAGGATCATGTGTTATTCCACAGTCTGCAGGCGAGGAGTGACAGTAAAAGATCCTCAGAATGTGTAAAGTGCTGTTCGCGAGTGTGTACGTGCGAATACGTTGAACATTGTAAGAACACATGAAGCGTGTCCCTGATTATTATGCTGAGTTAAGATACAACAAATTTGAAGCTAAAATTAAGACAGGATTTTTGTGTTGAAGAACACAGCTGTTCACGTAAAGATTAATCATTTTGTCCCTTTCTGTACTCAAGTAACCTTTTAGTAATTTAGCACGTCTGAAGTAAGGAGGTGATATGTTCAATCTCGACGAAGATTGAAAATATAAACGTAGAGACTCAGTTAGTGATCTGCGAATCGTTGATGTTTATGCAGATAGTGAATGGCGTAGGCAATGTGCCGCTCGATGGATGACAGGTAAGCAGTATTCTAGACAGTGGGGTAATCATACTATAGAGAATTTTTACTAGCTAGTAGATCTTTGAGAGACATCCAAAGGTAAACATGTATATGTACATAATGAACTCTTAAGAGTGTTCAGGGAATACTCAGCGCAAAAACCTATTGACAGTTAAAAGATACTTGATACAGACCATGTAAGTGTATTATTCATAAGGTTCAGAAGTCCAGGTTCTATAATTTTCGTATCACAGTAGTTAAGTGCTAGTAATTATTAGTTCATAGGAGATTCGGGTGTGAGTAATGCTCTTCAAGAATCTAATTTGTGCCATCAAGATCTGTTTTTTCCCAATTTAATCAATAGGTTGAGTCTTGTTGATTACAAGTATATGATGTCGCCTGACAGCAACAGTCACCAAATAGATTTTAATGTCTGAATTCATTCTATTAACACCTTAATTTAAGTATGATTACATCAAACGTGAGGGTGATTTTTGGTAAATTCGATCAGCATAAAGGTGATAGTTTACAGTGAGAAATGCTGTTGGATAAGTCAATTGATGTACAAAGTAAACTGTAGAGGTCGTACAAGTACAGAGCCCTGAGGGACAACTTTGGTTACACTTCACCGAATTATATGAGAGTATTTAGATTTCACAGTGTACACGCTGACGCTGTCCAGTGAGATAGGACTCAAACCTGGAAATACTGTCAGACGAGTGAAACAAGTATGTTGAAAGTTTGTCTTAGTGCAGTGGATATTAGTCTACAATCGCAACGCTTTAGGAAAAATCCAAATGATGGTGAGCAATTTCACTTGTTCATGATGTCATAGTTTTCGATTATCCTTCAGGTGTATATATTAGATGTGCAGTCGGTGTGTTACTGTAGGTTATCTCCGAAAAAAAACCTGTATGCTGAAAACTTAACCAAGTAGATCTGTTACTTATAGAAGGTAATTACATACTTATGTTGTTGAACAATGCCTCTCTAATGTAGTTTAGATGAGCGCTGAGGTAAGATATCTTGTTATGGACGATAATCGTGATGGGTGGGAAGATGGGAGGGACGTCTTGGTGATTACCGTAACAATTGTTCGCTGATGTCCAGGCAGTTGGGAATATTGATTGGTTGTAAGTGATTTTGTTCAGGGTCTTTGTCGTTGAAGTACAGTGTAAAACTGCTGTGGGATTTTTAATATGTATAAATCATAGAAAGTAATTTGTCTGACACTATAGCTTTTATCATTTGAGAATCATCATATTCGGTTTTTAGACCTCATTCTCATTTTGTCATAGTTAAATGTATTAAATATGGAATCACGAGGAGTTGGAAGCTGTGATCATTAGTTGTTTCTGAAAATACAAACAGCCCCAGTGTTATCAACAGGGAGATTAATTTAGTAATTATTAAGCTCATTAAGTTTTACTGAGATGGGACTATTAAGGTATTATTCTGTGGACACCCCCACTTCATGATCTTACGCCAGCGTTCTAGTTAGATGAGTTATTTCAGTGAAATATGTATTTAATATGTACCTAGCTCTTGAATTTTCGCCATTCTTGTTGTATCTCTTTTGACGTAGTGTGTTTATAGACTTTTCATTTCAATGTGTGTCCTTAGTCTCTTAGATTTCTATGGATAGAGTCACGCTGGGCATTTTTTATATGGAACGTAGGCGGAGTGATCACTTGGGGTTATGGTTGCCTGGGAGATTACGTTTGGGTTACAAACGGGGCAATGTTTGTCCAGTAGATTGACAAAATTTCCTGTTGGAATTTGGTCGCTCATAATGTTTAAACATCATTAGCAGATATAAACTGTGTCCCAATTCAAATTATCATGTTTTTGAGCATCTGCTCTAAAAGGTTAGCAGGGTTAATACTTTTAAATTTCGAAATAAAGAAACAAAACTTAGGCACGTGATGTAGGCGAGTGATTTTATAGAAACAGTACAGATAGGTTCATGTTATGAATATACCTGGACAGACAAATGGACATGATGTGCCAATTCGTGTTGATAGTATAAATATCTGTAGCTGTATCAATCAAGCGTAGTCAGGAGTGTTCAGTAGTGGTTGTGTGGGCTGAAAGGGAGTAAAGTTATGGTTTCTTGTGTATATATCATTAGTGGTAAGTTGCGTTATGATCTTACGTGTCTCGTCCCAGTAAATCATGTATATAAAATCACCTGTCACAATAGATCATGAAACTATACCGATGCATCAGTACTTGAAAAAATGGACAATTTGAATTCTGCCAAGAAGCTCCACTTTAGGTGGTCGAGTATAACAAAAGTACTATCGAGGAGACTACTGTATGAACACCATGTGTTATGTGATATATCCATCATAATCATCCACTCAGGTGCGAAAATGGTCATTGTACGGTGTCCAGAGATCGACCGATTACCTTTTAGTAGTAATAGTAGATAATCCTCTGCATTCTAAACTGCCTTGTGCCCCCAACTCACAGAATAACAGACGCGTCATTACGGATATGAGAGTGTTATCCAGCGGCTATGGTTTAAAGATGTGCTGGGTTCTATGGTGAGCCTTGTAGCCACGCGATCGCAGGCATATAAGAATACAATCACAAATGGAGTTCTAAATGAATCGCTATTTTGTTAACGAGTGTGCAGAGATGTTACAAAAACGCTGTACAACTTATTCAGGAATGATGTTTTAAACTATTACTGACTCCAAAATTAACTGTTTAAATTTTGATATCTCCAATACGCTTTCTTAGTATACTAACATTATATTTATGCAAGTATATAAAAGCAAGGTTTTATTGGGAAAATAGCAAATGTTTCTTGCGGTAGAGAATTTTTGGAAATTTGTTGTACATCTTGCGCGTTTTAACAAGTCGAAATTTACGTTTTAAGGTGGTTTACGACAGAAAGATACAACAATATTCACTGACAATGTGTTCATAGTAATAATGTAAATAACAGATTACTTAGGTTTTAATAACATTACTTCAAATAACTTGAATTAAACCTATACAAAAACTTCGTCATTAATAATAATATCAAATCATCCTTTCTTTTCCAGGTAAACAAAGCCCCATACTATTGTGGCCTCGAATATTATAATAATGAAAGTCTTTTTTGATGTGTCATCTGCGCAACATATTAGAATTGTACGTTATCTCAATATGTGCCAGTTTTATTGATTACTGTCAATGCTACTCCCAACTCAGAGTAGAGCAAAATTTTTGAGGAAGTGTTACTATTGTGTATCCAAGTTTGAGAGGTGTGGAGCAAGTCTAATAGGGTATTTTGTCTTATATATTGCCATTTATGATGGTATCGGATATGTGATGCAGTGTCTATATCCTTTTGTATATCTGTAATCATATTCGAAATGTCATGTGTAAAGTGTACTAGATTCAAAAGTTCTACTTGCTGAGTTTGTTGGTAGTATTGATTCTGTAGTTGTTCTTGTCACGAAAAATAAGAGTGATTTTTGTACAATTTTGCCACCATGAGAAAATCTTAGATAAGATTTGCCTCTACAACAAGAAATTGATGGGATGCAACTGCTTCGATGATTAGTGATGTGCAGCTCAGAGAATAGTGAACAACGCGATCACGTTTTCTTAGGCGTCCCTTTATCTGATAGAAACTAAAGTCCTCGTCGCCTAAGGGTTGTGTGAGTAACTATGGCCAAGAATAGGAAGGAATTGGCTGCTTGATTCTTTGGCTGAACTGCGACCCTGTCAGTCAAAGCCATATAAAATAGTCGAGGCAAGAGTGATACACGAATGGTTCTTAATTCTGCGCAACTATGCACTCAATTATCAGCAAAGACATGAGCTGTTATTCACTATATGAAATCAGAAGACTTGTCTAAGAACATTAATGTTCGTGAGGTTTTTTGTATAGAAAGTACAGACATACTTTAGTCAGCCCTCTTTTTGCTTGACCTTCATCTATAGGCAGAAGTTTCCAGACTTGTTGCTCTTGATGTCTTGTTTGCAAAGATACACATAAGCGTAGTCACGCTGGCGCAAACAGTTATAAAAGTTCTGAGGAACAGCGAATTTTCGGGCAACAATGCTAGTGATACATTCTGCCATGTAGTCTATGGACTATCGGCACAGGACATTTTCATTAAACTTGTTTTTTTTTATTGTCTTTAACTACTTGCTTTATGCAAGCCATAGTATTTATTTTATGGCTGTTCTATCTTGTGTACCTAATAATTCTGCCAATCGTGCAGCACGCTTTGACTGCTTTCATTCCTTGTGGTCTGTCATCAAGGGGTGTCCACTTAGTCTTGCTTTTCTTAATAAACATTTCTTTTGTCCAATTTGTCCTAGGAGTAGGTGAGTTTTCTTTTTTGTCCGCGAAGCTAAGGTGTGCATCCTATGCTTCACAGTCCATTTTTGTGAGCTTTACTTTTCCACCTTTAATTGTTTTTGATATAAAGCACTTGATTCAAAATATCTTAAATATTTAACGCACTCTCAGATCGTAGATAGCACTGTTTTTTAGGCATAAAAGCATTAGAGTGAGGTTTAGGATTCAATATGTGCAAACAACGAGCTAACTAGCGCTCACGTGTTGTTGCGTCACGATCTCCGAAAAAGCTCAGGTCTGCGGTTTTTGTGTATACTAGATTGATATTAATACGGATGTCACTATGTGTTTTGTCCGTGATAACATACAGTTGTCCAGTTTAAGAAATAAATCCTGATTTTTAGAAGAAAGAACTTAATTTGTTGCTGTTTACTCTGATCATTGCTACAAACTGCCGTTTTATACGCAAAATATGTGTCTATGTCGAGCGCATATTCGATATTACGATTAACATTTGAAAAGCTCTAGGCACTTCTTTTGTTGAAAATAGCTTTGACATTCTGGATCCCTTTTAACATAATAGCGATTCATGAGTATAAGTTGAGCGGGATATTCATTATTATGACTAAGGGTACAGACCTGAGTGCGGTGTGATGTATTGTAAGATTGTGTATCTGTGTCGCAGAAGAACCGGTTCGTATAATGGGTGATAATGTGATGAGTAGAGAAATGTTGTACGAGCTATGTGGAGCAGCGTTCGGGCCCGGGTCGCGGGCGTAGGGTGTCATGACCCTGTTAACAAAGAAAAGCTCGCGACGGACACCGGGGCTCACAGACCACGAGTCAGGCAGTACCAAAGCTGGGACTCTACATAGCACACATACATTCAGCACTATCATACAACAAATTATAGGAAAAATAAAAAATGGAATATATTTAACATAAAATTTAGAATAAATGTGCACAAGAGCATGTATTATACTGTGGCACGCTTAGGTGACTTTGGCCTGTACACGTGTGATGTGACATATTCAGTGTTATTCTACTTTACATATTTTGTTATACCCATACATTACATTATTTATCAGCAATAAACGTAATAAATAGTATATACGTTAGTAAATGTTTACATAAAATCAATCATAGACCTCACTCGGTAACCAAGATAAAGTTACAAAATATGTATATAAAGTATAAACAATAAGAGCAAACACTAGGGACTATGTAATTCTATGAATTATAATGTTGAAGAAATGAAAATAATAAATTGAAATACAGATAGACAAACAATGATTGTATAAACGTATACAATTTTTATCGTAAAGATAGATTGTGAAATAAAATATAATTTAAATTATCGCAAAAAGGACTAAATTAAAAAAAATACATCTATAAAAAAGACTCTATGAGAAGAGAGAGACCTACAGACAGTATTATCCAAAGTAGTATATACATGAAAAACAAAAAGAGAAATATATAAATGTAAGATAGAGATGTAAAAAGATATAAATAAAAACTAATTAGTAAAAGAAGAATCAAAGGCAACAATCAGTTAGATATTTGCTTTAACTTTCAAAATTGTACCAGATGACTGATGTATAGTTTATGACAAATTAATTATGTTATATTTGTAATAAGGTAATTTAATTTAAATTTTAATTTTAAAGGTAATTAATATATGAAAAGAAACATAAGATTAGGGAACCTACACATAATTACACATATGAAGTGAGTGAGATAGAAGTAACAAAATAAATAGAAACCAACAATTATGTAAGTTATAACTTTATCTTAAACTTGTTTTTCGTTGAATATATGTAATAACAAACAGTAAAATAATATTGATCAAATAACCAAATTATAAATTACTTTTAGACAAAATAAGGACAAGAAAGAAATGTATGTACTTAATTCAAGTATAGATGTTTAATGTACTGAGCATTTAGATAGAAGAGAATAATGATAGAAAGTAATATTAATGAATAATACTAAATAAATATGAAGAGAAAGATAGTACACATGGAAAGAAAAGAAAAATAATAATAATGACTGATTAGTTATATTGATTAAAATAAAATAAAAGAGAACAGAAGTAATGTGGAATAAGATGACATATGTTTGATTTGTATACATAGACTATTAAATACAATAAAATTAAAATTTAGGAATCTATAATAGATAAAATAAATACATCCTAAATTTGTATAGATCAGCTGATTATAGATGAGCTATCATACCCCACTAGCTACTACTATAGAACTCATCAACACTGATACTGATAGTCCAGATCCTGGAGTCCTAAACCTCGTCCTAGAAACCAATATTTTGCAAGACAAGCAGACTTTGTAAATGAACTGATCAATACGGGAAATGATACTATAGTGATGAGAGATGTACTTCTAACTGAATATTGAGATCAGATAGGATGATTACCACATAGAAAGCCTGATTTCTTTACAGAAAGAAGACAGCAGAACGCACGATTGTCTGAAGCTCCAACAAAATTTCACCCAAAAGTATGAGGTACAAAGTAAGATGATCATCATCTTGATGCAGGCGGCCGTACCTCTGGAGTGAACTAGTCCAACTAGACGATTGTAGACCTGTGCGATCAATGTATAATTTAATTAAATACCAACATCACCAGCAAAGGAAGAGAAATAACAATAGATGACAACATTGAGAAAGATGCTCAGCTAGAGTCATAACCATCAAGTATCAAGATCATACCGAAGTACGAATCGAGAAACAACAGTCGAATAGAAAAGACTCGGAGGGTATAGTTACGTCGTTGTAGATACTAGAGGCAACAGAGTCAATTCATGCTCAAGTACAAAACTCAAATGTCGACTGCAGAGATGGATGAAATATGCGCAGCGACGTATACCTACTCCGTGAGTTGAGAAGTCTCAGAAGACGGCTAGTATAGAACTCAGCTAATGAGAGCGCAGATGGATGACAAGTTGATTCAGTTGACAAGTCTGCGAGAGAGTCTTATATCAGCATAGCTTATAGTGAGAAAAACCTCAGAACACATGCATATTTTATAATATCAAGATAAGAACTAGAATAGAAGATGCGTAATCAGATTATACGACGAATTAGCCGCACGGATGAAGTGTAGTCTCAAGGAGATCAACGTTCATCTGCACTGAGATTTCTTATATAAACAATGAAATTCCCCACAACCACTAGAGATCCTTGAGGACGAAAAAATCGTGACTGGTAGAGAAAATAAGCAAATCAGTGAGGAGGAATAAACTCGCGTCAGTTGGACTAATTAGATAGTTAAGAATTGATGAGAGTTTTGATTGATATAATACTGTAGATGCGAAAATAGATATAAAAGAGATAGAATGTAATGACACTAACATACTCAGAGTGCTTATGTACATCAACTATTCAATCACTAAGAAACCAGAAAAAAGAATACGATGTCACTGAAGAGAACAGAGCTGAAAAAAACATCAATAGGAAAAAAAAAGATGAAAAAAAAAGTAGACAATCAGTGTTCACGTGTACATCTGTCTTTTCTGAGAATAGGAGACTCCAACATAAGTATCCTAGTAAGACTCCTAACCGATACCAAGAAACTGAGACTATACCTAAAAGAAACTCCTAGAAACAACAAAAAGTAGTCCCAACATAACTTCATTCCTATATTATTCGAAACGATACATGTGGTATGTGACACCATCCCACCCATTATCTCGTATACTCTAGTCGGAATATTGATACACACCCACTCACCCATTACATCGTATAAAAGAAAGGAGTATTGATCTACTACCTATCCCACAATACTCTGTAGACGTAAGTAAAAAAATGGTTATTGACCTATACCCATACACAGTATCAGAAGTAGATATTGACCCACCCACTACCTACCAACAAGAATCAAGTTAACACAGAATAGGTGTATAGACCACCTAGAAATCTCACTATCCCATACCGTACAGTAAGGTATTGACCCAACAATATCCAATCCCTATCCTATACTAACAGACATATAGATAGGATATGAAGAAACCCATCTACACTACCACCCATTACACGTACAGTGGTTATTGATAATATCAACGATAATAGTGAAGTACAGTTTAAAAACTTGAATATTAGAGAGAAGACCGATTGGTTGAGAAAATACATCTAACCTAAGAACATTAGAAAATAAGAATTAAAAGAACTAGTAGATTTAATGAGAAAATATTCTGCTATAGACAACAGAAGAAAAGGATCTGAGAGAAAAAAGTTAGGATTTGAAAAAAAAAAATTTAGAAACAGTCAGTGAAATAAGTATAGGTTAGTAAAAAATGAACATAGAATAAAATTTAGAGAAGATTATAATATTACAAAATTGTAAACCCACAACATCAATGAATATTTTTATGGTTTAGAAAATATGAACACAGAAATATAGGTGACAAGGTTTAAAAACAATGAACACAGAAAAGGATTAAATAAGTAGGTGTTAGTAATAAATTAATTGAGACAACAGATAATGAAAAAGTTTGGTATTTAAAAAAGTAATGAAGAATATAGAAGAAAAAATATTAGGTTAGCAAAATCATCTTAAGTAAAGATGAGTTTGGTAATTTTACCAAACATCTTCTTTATGTGACTTTTTGTATGTCTTGTTTGTTTTATTTTTACAATATTTTTCAGGAGTGATAAGATATGAAAAAAACAGTAAATAAAAAAGAATTTAAAAAAAAAAGATTGCTATTCATTCCTGTGTGTTTGGCTTGTTTGCTAGGAAAGTGTGTACTTTTTGTACAACCTATAGATTATTTGCCCTATTCTTTATTTTTTCTGTGATTATTAAGTTTGATTTTTGAAACTATAAATTTTTCTGTTGATTTGTCATTATGTTTTTTAATACCTATACATTTTATTTTATGATTCATTATTAGTAAGAAACCTAACTTTTCTTGATGATATCCATTGTGTTTTAAACATATAAATATTTTTTCTCATTATTTTCTTTTATAGTAGAGTTTAATGATTGTAGCAGATATTTGTCGATGAAGTCAGTGTACATTACCTGATGTGTCGTGTATTTTTACTATGTTTATGTTATGGTATGGGTTTGTCTGTGTCATGTAGATCGGCTCTTTGATATATCGAGAGAGATAACTATGTATTTGATTGGATGATATCATTTTGAAGTTCTTTTGCTATGATATATATATACACTGTATTACTGTCAGTGTTAATTATGATTTATTTTAAAAAACTGGAAATTATTTGAAGTCAAAGTGTTGAGTTTTTTATGGGGGCATAAGTAAGTTCCTCTAGAAGTGTATTTGTCTAGTATGGAAATTATGAGTGAGATGTGTGAAGAGTGTGTGACCATATAAGGAATCGTATTGGTGATAAGATGAATGGTATGAGTGAATTGGTCTAATTTAAGTGTAACTTGTGGTTTGGTAGATTGGGTGGTATATCTCTGGTTTTGTTGTTTATGTTGTCATCGTGGTAGTGGTGTATCAGAGGTTTTGTTAGTGTTTTGATGTTGGTAGGCTGTGGCCAACCAAGTGTATTATTGGTCAGTTTGATGGTTGATGAACTTTGTTGATTTTGTAGTTGTGGTAGGGCTTTGATGGTCTATATTATGTGTGCATTGACGGTGTTTGATGTGTTAGGTTTATTGGGTGTTGAAGGTTGATTTGTGTGGAGTAAGTTTGGGCTTTACTTTGTGATAGTTGGGTTGGTTGTAAGTCTTGTATGTTTGTAATGTTGAGTCGGCGTTTTGTTTTTGTGTTGTAGTTGGGAGTGCTAGGATAGTTGGTTCTTGGTTTGTGTGCTGTAAACTAGGGTTTTGGTGTGATGTTGTGGTTGGTGAGTGTGCGTTAGTATGTTTTTTTTGTGTATGGGTGTTTGGTGATTTGTTCGGTGTCTTTGTAATTGTGATACTTGTTATGGTGTTGGTTTGGGGTTTATTTGTTCAAATCTTACCAATGTGTTGGTTGTTTAGGGGGTGGTTGGGAAGGCGTTTTGTTTTGTTGTTGTGGTAATGTCTGTCTATTTGTGTTTTTTTTGTTACGGTTTGGTTTGTAAAGGGTTGATTATAGTTGGTACTGTGTTTTGTGATGTAACTGTGTGGGTAGGTGGTTTATCTACTTGAGTTGGAGGGTTATTAAGATGCTTTAGATATGGTAGTTTGTGTATGTGCATATTTAGAAGTAGTTTGCGGCCAATCAATAATGGTATACAATTGATCTATGGAGATGAGAACTTAAGAGATATATCAGATGGATTCAGTGTTGTTTTCTGGAGTGGGAAGAGATAGTACATAAAAATCTAGTCTATTTAGAGTTTAGTGTGAGTGAACTGATAGAGTTTTAGTAGTTTGTTGTGTGTGTGTGTATATGTGTGTGTGCGGGGTGTAGAGTGATGTGTGTTTGTGATTTTGTGTGATTGATATTGGAGGTGGATGTGGTGTTCGTGTGTTGTGCGTGTGCGCATTTTGAATAATGTAGTACGACTCATCAGTTAGTTTCATGTAGGTTGGGGATAAAGGTTGTTTGGTCATGTAATTTATAAATGTAGTGTTGGCTAAGTGGCGTGGTCTTGTTTTTTGTGGTGGTTGGTCAGGTCCTTATTTGATTTTTGGTAAAATTTCGTGTGGTATAATCCTAGAGGGCTGTGTGTATTGGGTTAAGTTAACGTGGTCTTTCCTGTGTGTTGAGTAGGTGGGTACAGGTAAGTCAAGTGTGTGTTTGGAATAGTTACTGTAAGGTAGGATAGATAGGAAGGGTTGTCATGATCTGTTGGTTGTTCTATCAAAGGTTACTAAAAGAATATTAAAAGATGAGAATAGTGATTGTAGGTGGATAGAATCGAATCTAGAGAAGAATTTAGAGAGATGATAGAGATGAGGATGGAGGAACTGTTTAAAGTCATGATTTAGATGGTGTGCAGGTACGTATGTTATAATTTGTGAGAATATTAAGATATATTAAAGTCTTGTTTTTTGTGAGGAGTGGTTAAGTCGGAAATAAAAAGATTAGTAGAGGATTGGTTGATTTTGTTCATGGAGTTAGTTAGAGATTGTGAGTCATTCAACGCTTAGAGTGTAAAAATGGAGATAGATTACAGTGAAGAGTCAGAATAATCTAGAAGAGGAGAAATGTAGATTAGAGATAGGATGGAAAGAGGAAAAAAATCATAAGAGAAGGATTAAATGAAGAGTTAAGTAGAATGAAAAGAATCTGAGAATAATAGAAGACTTTGATATGGGAGGTGATTCGTCTGAATCAAGAGTGTTGGATATTAGTGAGGTAGGTAAGGAAGGTTTGTCATTGTGCTGTTGGTGGAATAGTCCACAGTAGTGTTTTATGTTAATGTTAGTGAAGTAGGTGTATCAGAGGTGGAGGTATATGTTGAGTAGGGGGAGTGGAACTTTTTGAAGAGAGATTATTTTAATGGTAAAAGGTGATGCGTGGTACGTACTGTATCAGTTAAATAGAAGGTGAGGAAATATAATCAACAAAGTTCTTGTAGATTTAGTAGGAGATGGTCAGAGTTTGTAATATTTGGTAGAGAATAGGGAGTCTTTAATGAATGTTGGGAGTCTAAGATCTAGGAAGCTTTATGAGAATGGAAGAGTTACAGTAGGTAGTATCTATGTGCTTGAGAGTGAAGGTGGAAGGAGAGGAGAAATATGTCAAAAATCTGATGTTAATTTACAAGTTGATAAAGTGTAGTTGTGAGTACAGTCCTTATGTAGAATAAGTAGAGGTAGAGCTGACAACTAGATCACTTTTTAATGAAATGAAGAGGGAGATTGTATATATTTGTGATTAGTAATCAAGCATGATGATCAATGTTAGACATCGATGTAGTAGTTGAAAATCGAGAAAGATTAAAAATGTAGAAGCTATCTATAGTGTATTAATGTTCCTTATTGGAAATATGTACTTGAATAACATATAAGTATAATCTGTTTTAGGAAGGTCATGTAGAATAGTAGTAGAGCACAGAAATCCATCTAGAATTAATAGAGGTAGGTTTAATAAAATAATTTAGACTAGTAAGATTACATACAGAATTTTGTACGTTGTTTTGAGACTAAAACTGGGTTTATGAAGAGAGTTACTATTAGAGTAATTTTAATAGAGATTTTTTAATGAGTTTAGGAACAAAGATCACAGTTGTATAATGACACTGGCATATTTTATAGTGTACACTTTTAGTGAAATTATAAACATATTGTGTTTGTACACAAAAAAAGAGACCTGATTGGAGGTATAAACAAATATATAATACGTAAATAGTATTTTTAAATGGAAGTGTATTGAAGACGACTATGTTGTAGGAGTATCAGTTTTTTTATTTTTATTTATCAATATATTATTAGAGTAGTAAAAGTTTTCTTGAAATTTGTAGGTATGCTATTGATTTATTTCTTAATTTTGAAAAGGAGATTTGACTCTTATTTTTAGGATAGAGTTTTTTTAAACTGACAGTTTTGTTTGAAATAAAATCAATACTACGTGGTTTGGGTTTCATGTCATAGTTTCCCCTGACTATTGTGCTGTTTGTGTTGTTAAGATGATATATCAAAGACTCACCAGCAGCCTTAGTTGTCAGTAACAAAGAACTAAACTCGTTCATCTACACGACATTCAGGCAGAACCAGATACCTAGTAAGATTAACGTGCTTCACAAATACAAGTGATGTAATTTTTAGAGAATAATACTACGGTGTATATAAAGTGTGAGGAATACCTTGTTGTTTGAGTTTGTATTACACCTATAATCGTATCTTATGTTTGTGGGATTTAATAATTGTTCTATTTTGGTAAGTTTAGGCTAATTAGAGTTAATGATGATCATAATTCTCGGTGTTGAGCTAATAAGTTGTGGGATGTCTCGTTTGACTAGTATAATTATAATAGAGTAGATTATTGCTTAATATACTTAATTTATATGGGTCAAGATGGAAGTATGTAGAGCTTATTCTTGACAAGGGGGGAGGGACTGCATACTTTAACTTGTTATAAAGTTATGATGTGTTTCAGTGCTGACTTAATTGAAAAATTTGTAGTTGCGGTGTAGTGTTGTTAAGCCCTCCTACTTTGGACGGTAATTGTGTGATGTCGGTTAATGTAGGTTCGTTAACTTATTTTGTGACATAGCGACTCCTCACAATGTGGTATGAAAGTAATTTGATAAAGTATTTACGCTATTAAATTTAACTACATATGGTTTAAAGTGTCTACCTAATACTATAGAAACGATTAGAAAGTACGCGGTTAATTTTGATGTACGATCTCTCATTATTACACATAAGATCGGTTATTGTAATGTGTTGAGGCATGATGATGACATCATTAGTGGAAATTTACAACACAGAACAAATAGATAGTATAAAACTGTGTGAGTTTATTAAAATTAAGGTGTTTACTTCGTAATAATTATAAATATAAAGCACAAGAATTATGAAAAGGTTCTATGTATTACGGTAATTTAGTGTATGTGATGTATTAACCAGAATATATCAATTGATTTTGCTGAATAAAGAACGTTAGTGTGTAGATAATGAAATAATTATTGCTCTCTGTTTTTGTAATTGTATTTAAGTTTAAATCGATGTTTTAGTTGTCCTTAGAATTGACGGATTCTGTTCGGGAACAGAACATTCACCATATTGCTGAAGCTGTCCATAGTTTTCCATTGAGCTCAGTAGCATGTTTTCATGGAGGGCCTACGCATTGGAAATGGTTATTGGATAAAACGTTTATAAGGAGATAGTTTAATATATGATTGTATTGTGTGAGGGCAAATACAATTACGCTGTGTGTTGATTAGTCTTGAATAGTATTTTTAAACTATAATAAAAAAATGAAGCTGTGAGATCAAATCATTGATATTCAGGCCTATTTAATCTACGCACAACAGAAAAAAGTTCGCGTGGTACTGCCCTATTAGCATATATTCTACGGACTTAGGCCTGGCTAAGGCCGTGCCAAATAGTTTTATTAAAAGGTAACTATTTGACATATTTGAAAGAAAACCTTTTTTTGGTTGTATGGTGTTCAGGAAATTTATGTATAAATTTATATACATTAACATTTGTAAGATACTTGAAAATCTAAGGTGGAAGTCTAAATATTAAAGGTGTTTAAGTCGGGTTAATTAATGGTTAATTGAATTAATAGTCTAAATTTGGACATCAACAATTAATCAATAGACAGAGTTAAAATAAAATTTTTTTAGCATTAAGGAAAACGTTATCATGTAGGATCCATAGTATTTGTATACACCAACAGCATTATAGTCTGACCGCTAATCCTAACGTTTTTAGGTCTACATGTCTAGTAATTACACTAATAAAACAAACACTCTAATGTTTAACGCAGCTATACACATGGCTTTAAGTATTCCCAAATTTATTGAAGAAGGCATCAATGTAAGACCCCTTACTGACAATCAGATTGTAGACCCTGTAGATTATTGAGTCTTTGTAGCAATGACATTTGTTTGTGATGGTCTTTAAACATTTTTTGCAATTATTTTTCATTTGTGATTACAAGGTGCATTCACTCATTTTATAGAAAGTCTATTAAAATAACATACTTGAAGCCCTTAAAGATACTTAACAACTGAAAACATCAAACAAAGAAAATATGATTCAAATACATGGAGTTTGCGGGACTATAATACCAATAATTTTTTCGTTTTGTTTAATAATAGACTAAATATGGTAAGGTTGCCGGGTCATACGTGTTGGTAATGAAACTAACTTGTTCAATTGGTAGGTTAAGTAAAATCTGTATATTTGAAACCAAACACTTTATATTTTGATAGGAAACAATATAAAACTGACCTCAGACTGATATCACAAAACTTGACCTCTTGGGTTAACATGTGATTGATAAACACGTGGAGTGTCCACAGTGCACCGAGCAGAGGCAGTGAGATACAGATTGTGAAATGGTAGTGAATTAGTCCTTGAGTGTCGTTATAGTACAAAGGAAAAAAAATTGTGTATAGGAAGTGAAGGTAGGTGTGCTAATTTCGTTATGTAGGGGGACTAATGGGTTCAGGGTAACGATGTTTGTTAAAGGATATATGTATAATTAATAAATAAACTTTGGTTGTTGTTGAGAAATTTGCATGTACAGATGAAGTTTCCGCTCTTTGCAGATTTTTATGACAATATATGACTTTTTATATCTATCTTACTACCACAAGTACACATAATTAAAACATTGCATCAGCAAAATTGAACTTGGACAATTATATACCATACAAATACATCAGTTGGCTTTAAAAAAGACAGTATTTTTTATACAGTTTTCAGTATCTATTAATTAACATTATTATACTTTATTCCTAAATATTTATTATAGTACAACGAAAATAATGATTTAGTATGAACAATGTACTTCATATAGTATAAATACATGCAATATTGAAATAAAATATGCACACAAAAGAAACAGAATCCTTTTTAATCTGTTTAAATTTATCGTCATAACAATTATTATATTATAACGTCACAAAGAATAAATATCAATACACTTATTATAGTAGATAAATTTATTATAGTATGCAACGAATGAAATCGTAAGTTGGAAACACTGACAACAAGAAAAAATACTGGTATACACTTTATATAGTATACATTATATGTGAAGGAAAATGAAGTAAAATAATATTACTGTAACACCGTAAAACGTATTTATATCTACTAAAAAAGAGAAAAAAATCATATATATATATTTATTATAGTATAATGTAATAATCATATATGCATTTTATATAGTATAACGAGGGAATTTGAGGGAAATTTGAGAAGGGGAATTACCAACAGGGACTTCCCTTCCGAAGGCGCCATGTTTCCGAAAGGATGCGCTACGTTTTGCCACCAGGTGCGCTGCAATCGGGTCGACATTGTCACTAGGGGCGCTGTGATCGCGTCAACCACATAGAGTATATGACGTATTACATTTGTTTTAGTATATATATGACATATTAATTTTGTTATAATGTATATATATGAGTAGAGTAACAACGTGAATGTGTGCCCGACCAGCAGACAACGCGTTAGCCATTTATTAAAGTGTAAAGACAGTCATCTTTTTACATTTTATATAGTATAAGAGTTTACATTTTATATAGTATAACAAGGGAAAGGCCGCCATCTTTTTGGTGAGGGAATTTTAGGAAGGGAATTTTCCCACGGGGTACCGGGTGTGAGTTAGTGCGGGAGGGAAAAGACACCATATTGGACAAAAAAAGTTCATTTTATATAGTATAACATGGAAAAAGTTAGGTTATCAGTGCATTTTATATAGTATAACAAGGTTAACACCTTAACCGAAACATAGCGTGAAACACACTATCCGAAACATCCCGTCTCACAGACTGCATTGTGTGTTTTGTAGTATATTTAAATGGTAGGTTAAATAATTAAAGGCTTATTACAAATAATGAACAGCAAAGTTATTTTAAATGAAAAATTTATTGATTATACATACTTTTACACAGACCTACATAGTAAAAAAAGTATTTTATGTTATGAATAGTTTGTTTCATATAAAAGAACGAGAAAAAGGTAGTGATTACATGATTGTCATTTACTCTATCTAAACACAGTCAGCAGCACAGTCTGTGCAGAGCTTTCTGCTGCATTCCAAACAGATGGGATTCTTGCACTTTATGCAGCAGTAAGCTTTCATCCTTTTTTTTGCTGATGGACATTTCTTGCAGGTTTTCCTCTTAGGCAACCTGTCTTCGGCAATCCCCTCCACATTACGATGTTGTGGTGCTGTCATACCAAGAGCCTTTCTAATTTCGTCCTTTGTGTCCCGAATTAGATTAGGTATATCTAGTCGTTGACGCATGTGTGGTTCAATTAGCATTTGTGCAAGCTTCTTCAGAAACGTGAACCTGAAATATAAAACTTATTGTACTCCCAGCTGTGAATACTTTGTAGAATATTGGCTAGAGTAATTGGATAAAGGAATACAAATTTTTAAGCTACTTAATTTGTTGTCCATTACAAAGCAAAATAAATCTCAATGAAGAAAAATGTGGTATAAAATGTAACATGAAATAGCAGTAATAGGTAAATACACAATTAGGCCTACCTTGATACAATTGGAGCATCCTTATAGCAGAGGTAGAGAATGTAGGCATTCACACCACATACGTTGAGGATTCTGCAAAACAAGGCGTGTGGATATCGTCGAGTTCTACGATTAGAAGCGTATATGGCACACTTCATGTCCATTAGGTCCACACCACACTTTGTTTTATTGTAGTAACATATTATCTCCGGTTTGTGTGTGGTTTCGTCAATTTCACTAGTATAATGCATACTAGACATGAGGATAACAGCCTTATTTTTCTTCGGAACATATGATACTATTGTTATTCCATTATTGAAACAGTGCAAAGATGAGCCTACAGGTCGACCACTTTGAGGCAGATGTTCTTGAGGTATCACCAACCTATTTTTATTTAGTGTTCCAACTACGGTTAGACCTTTTGATCTCAAAACATCTACGGTCTCAAGAGACGTGAAATAGTTGTCACAGGTGATGTTTCTGTTAGTATGATGAAGTGGTTTAGATAAGCGCACAACGGTTTGAGTTGGTTTTAGCAGCATTAATTCTTCTTCAGTAAGTCCAACTCCATCAGAATCTTTCCCTGTGTATATGTACCCATTGTACAAGTAAGATGTGACAGCATCACACAGACATTGAACCTTTATGCCGTATTTGTGAGGCTTTTTTGGCATATAAACTCTGAATGAACATCTACCCCTGAAGGGTACTAGCATCTCATCAACTGTGACGCATGATGAAACGCTATAGTTTTCTTGTGAATTAGAGATGAACTGTGAAAATAACTCTGATATAGCTGCCGCTTTATTTTCTCACTTACGTTGAACTCTCGTTTCTTTGTTATCAAACCCTATACAGGATGTCAGTATTTCAAATCGCTTGACTGACATAGTGGCATTGAAGTATGGCCTATTTGTCACATCTTTTGAGAATAGAGATGCCATATCCTCGCGGCTGGACTTAAGAGTACTTGCTAATAATTGAAGACCAATGTGGGCATTTATTTCTAACTCATTTGTATCTCTATAGTTTGATTTATGGGTACGTGCATCCAACCCACTGCGCACAGATTCAAGTTTTTTATTTGTGTAAGTTACAATATTTTGAACCATTCCATCATCAAATAAGAGGGACCAGACATCTTTGGTGCTGGGAGAATTCCCCAAAGCTTTAGCTGGTTGCAATAACCCTGGCAGTCTTCCTCTAATTATATTCATTGCTGGCGTTCTTACATTTCTGGGTGGTTCTTTAGTTGTCCAGCAGTAAGGAGGTCCAAATTCACCTTTTTTTAGGCGGCTAAATAAGTATTCTGGTCGATTCGGCTCATCTACATTCATTTCCTCATTTTCATTAAATTCCAGCAAATTTTCGTCTACTACTTCGTCATCATCGTCACTGCTTTCACTATCATTCTCTTGACTATTGTTCACTGGAACGTAGTGAGGATCTTCATCAGAATCATCCACAGGACTTTCTATGTCACTGTCTGACTCCACATCATGAAGCATTCGCCTTATGCGATCTTGAAAGGTTGAGTCCCTGACACTAACTTTGCCACTGGAAGTAGACGGACGATCCACGTTTGCACACAAAGAGAGAAAAACAAAATCACTACGAAAATATAACACTAGGAAAAAACTACAGATAAACAAAAATATATACACTTTGTACACGTTACACTAAATATTTGTACAATACGCAACACTTCAACGTTTGACTAAATATTCAAAAACACAATTCGAAACATCCTCGCTCCTAAAGACGCCTGCTGAGATGATACAAACGTAATACGAAACGTCCCGTCATGCGAGACGTGTAGAGTTCACGAAAACAATATGTCAGTCACGAACAATGCCCGAAAACCAACTGAAAACTAGTTAGCGTTTGAGGGGAGGGGGTGGCCGAAAGGTACTGCGAAGCCCAGCCTCTGGAAAGAAGTAGTGTTGCCAACATTAAATAACGAAATTTCCCCATCCGTCACAGAGACAGGTGTTTCGGTTAAAGTGTTTTAAACAGTGCATTTTATATAGTATAACAAGGGAATTTGGAGGGAAATGTGGGAAATTGGGGAACATTTTGGAATTTGAGATAAATTTTGTGGTGAGGGGGGTGGTACCAGCTGCACCACCATCTTGGATACGGCTTTCCGGTCACGTGACCCGAATATACCCGAAGGTGGCGCCATCTTGATCTGGGAGCCGAAGATACCCGAAACGTAGAATCTATTTCACGGCAAAAATACCATACTAATACTATAATAATTAATTAACCATACAATTTTTAAACTACAATATCTAAGATGTACTAATGTTTTGAGGCAGATTAGAACGTTACATTTATAAGACAAATAATAAGAATGTATGTGTAACTTTCACTGTAAATGTGAATATGTGAATTTTTTATATAAAATCCACTTGTTTCAATTTAGTTTACCATAAAATTTTATAGTCAATTATAAAAATAAAATGCAAAACTCAAGGGGCTTTATCCCAATAAATGAAAGCTATTCTACTCAACATAATAAATAAATAATAAATAAATGCTTTATTCACACAAACTGCACACACAATTAACATAGTATTCTGTGTAAGTTATAAATTTAATACTATAAGATTATTATTCTTTGTACATATATAGTAAAATATTAAATAACATTTTTTAACTTACTAACCTACTACACTAACAAGTGACCTCAAGAGCCTCCATAGGTCTGCTATAAATCTCTTCCCAATCAAGTGTATTACTTGGATATTTTTTACTACAAAGTGTAACTGTTTCATTTGTTGAATTTTGAATTGGGAGTGAATGGAAAAATTGTTGAACCAACAGAAGAAAAAAATCGAGTTTCCGGAAAATATTCAATGTGTGTTTTTTTTGAGTTTAAATTGCATTTCAACGAGTGTTGTGATCATGATTTACATAGGAGAAAATGTGGTTATTGAGAAAAAACAAAAACTGCAGAGTGGTAAATGAGAAGGGAAGGCAATGTGAGAATCCCACTTGATCGGAATCACTGTTCTTCCCAAGAATAGTGGGGGAAGAAGCACTCGGAAGAGTGCTACATCCCCCAGACGACTCTCAGAGCTCTTTCTAAGTCATGTGGGAAAAACCCTCACATATAGAATAATTAAAAAGTTAAGTTTTAAAACAGGAGCTAGTGTATGAACATACTCTTTTAATAAAGAACTAGAAAGTTGAAAAAAGTTAGTGGTGCTCTCTTTTAAGGAAACAATAGCATGTTTAGTTTCAGGAATACTTATATCCATTACGAAGAATATATTCTTTGAATAAGACATACCAGAATTTACAACACATACATTAGCGGGGTTTGATGTCATAGATTGGCTAACAAGTGCTTAAGGATTTCACATTATCTCCGATTTACAGTGGAATTCTCACGTGCAGTTTTTATGTAAGCAACTTAACTCTATAACTTTCGCTTTGAGGTGCCTTTTATCGTTTGCTTCTAAAGATGTTCTTACGCTGGGTATCACGGCTTGTTCGAGTCCCGGCTGAGATACGACTTGTTTTTTCGGGGGTTTTTGTAAGACCTCCCTCTTTAGCAGGGTTTTTGTTCTGCAGAAGAGAGCTCTGAGAGTCGTCTGGGGATGAGCACGGGGATAGCTGTGCACAGCGATTCCGATCAAGTGGGATTCTCACATTGCCTTCCCTTCTCATTTACCATTCTGCAGTTTTTGTTTTTCTCAATAACCACATTTTCTCCTCTGTAAATCATGATCACAACACTCATGAGTTTTGTGTGGCAGTTTGAAATGCAATTTAACTTCAGAAAAACACACATTAAATATTTTCAGGAACTCAATTTTTTCTTTGGTTCAACAATTTTTCATTCACTCCCAATTCAAATTCAACAAATGAAACAGTTGACACTTGTTTAAAAAAATATCCAAGTATTACACTTGAATTGGGTAAGATTATACAGCCCTATTGAGGCTCTTGAGGGTCAATTGTTAGGTGTAGATAGGTTAGTACTTAAAAATATGTTATTTAATATTTTACCTATATATGTACAAAATATAATAATCTTTATTAGATTAATTTACTGACTACACAGAATACTATGTAATTGGGTGTGCAATTGTGCGAATAAAAGTATTATATTAGATAGATTATATTTATTATATGTTGAGAAGAATAGCTTTTTCATTTATTGGGATAAGCCCTAAGTTTTTGCATTTTTGTCAATGAGGAATTCCTTTTGTAGGTTAATGAGGAAATAGTGAGAACTTGTAATGACTTATCTGATGAGAAATACACATTTGTAAATACTGCAGAGGCTTCCGTGCCGATGGAATCCTGCTTACCGTTATTTTCCTCGGTTACACCACATAGTGCTATTGTCATAAGGTCATCATAGCATAGAAAGTGTTGTTTGAAGATATTGTTACGGATCACGACAGTCACCATCGACATCGCCCAGGTCATTGAGCCCCATCCCTGCGCGGGTAACCACGCGCGGGGAAAATCCAGGTTTTCCAGGAAGGACTAGAAAGGCAAAAGATACACCTGGAATCATTCTATGGAATCGAGAACTTCTAGACTCTTCTCCAGGTTACCATCGTGAGTTCCAGAATCTAGGCTTCCACCTATGAATCATATAAAGAAAACCTTCGGCCGACCTGACAGTCAGTCAAGAGTCAGTGTGTGAAGAGTTTGTGACGGTCAGTGACAGCCAATTAAGAGTCAGTGAGTGACAGAGTCAGCCTCAGACATAAGACGATAGGAACAGCACTCAAGTTGTTGGACCAAACCACCATCCCAGACATAAAACTTTATGGGATCAACACTCAATTTGATTCGCCTAACCATTTGCTTGACATAAGACTTAATGGGATCGACACTCAAGTTAATGAATCCAACTACCATTCAAGACATAAGACTGGATAGCATCAACACTCAAGTTTATGGCCCAACCACAATCCGAATTATAAGACTTGATGAGTCAACACTCAAGTTGACGAACCCAATCACCTTCCCAGACATAAGTTTTGATGGGATTAATACTCAAGTTTATGAGTCCAACCACCATCCCAAACATAAGACTCCATGGGATCAACACTCAAGTATATGTCCCCAACTGTCATTCCAGACATAAGACATGATGGGATCAAGACTCAAGTTGATGAGCCCAACCACAATACTATACATAAGACTCGACGACATATTACTTGCACACATATAATATTTTCAGAGGAGCGTGTGTGCAATTATATTAAAGTGCATGCCCGAATACGAATATTTTACACTGACACATATTTTTACTTTTGGATTTAACTTTTGCTTTACAAATAAAAATAAAACCTATAAATAAAACATTAGTTCTCTTTATTTAAAATTAAACTCTAGTTTAAACATACATTTTAATTCAATATTGATGAATAAATGACTAGGGAACTTATTTAGACATAGCCTATTGACCGACAATGTAGGGGTGTTCTTTCATAACTGTTCTTGTTGGGTTAAATATAAGTACAGTAATTGATATTTAGAAAATATATAATATTCAAAAAACTAATAAAATGCCGGAAATGTGGTATAACAAAAAGTTTCCGGCCTTATGTTTCAAGGAATTGTTGTACAGTAATAACTTATAAGACTGGTACGCTGAAGCCACGTTGTTAGGAGCACGGCAAAAGGAGCGAACTCACTCGGGCACCTAGCGAGCCACAGAGCAAGATATGTTACACTTTACATATTTTTCAAACATTCTAATGTATTTAATGCTCTCCTTAAAACCCTAGAAAGCCCAGGGGGGGTCTAAAGAAATGTCCACTCATATAACATATTGCGACAGTAACTACTTATTTTGTCTTAAAAATTAAAAATAAATTTTTACTGTCACAATATATGTACTCATTTTAAGTACAACGTTTTATTTTTATACACCAAGCATTTCTTTCCAATAATTTATATTATAAATACAGGGTGGATATTTTTTAGCCCTCCCTTGGGCTTTCTGTTGCCTAATTTATTGTCCAAGATATAAATTGTAAATTTGTTTATAGCGTATTTCTTACATCTTTTTTACACTAAACATCAAATAGTGTTGCTATATTTTAATTTTGATAAAACTATACAAGGTATTGTTATTTTGCCATGGTATTTTTCTTTTAGAGTTGTAAAAACTGATGTTTTTCTACTTCCGAATCAGCTGGAAAAGAATCAGAGAAAACGCAAACAAACACCCACTGACACATAAAAGCCTAAAGCATTCATGTCCATTCCATATACACCTAACCTTTCAGAAAAAATCAGACGCATAGCTAGGAAATACAAAATCAGAACATCATTCAACACAAAAAACACATTAAGACAGTCTTTAAACTAAAACTTAAGCTAAGAATGAGGAGCAATCCTCCAAAAATGTAGTTTATTGCATTACTTGTGAATGCAATGAAAAATACATAGGGAAAACAAAGAGACCACTGGAAGTTAGGCTAAAAAGAACACAAAAATAACATTAAAAAAAGGAACACAACACATTCTAAATTAGCTGAACATGCTGGAACAATGAACACAGATTTAACATGGGATAACACTAAAATACTTCACAGGGAACCACATTTTTTTAAAACGTAAATTCATCGAAGGTGCCTTATGAAACTAAATAATGAACAAGTAATCAGTCAAAGTAGCATAGAAGTTAGACCCATGTGGGTTCCCTTACTTAAAAACACACTTGATAAAAAGTTCAATACACTCATGACATCATCTAACCAGAATCCTACCCACCTGTTCCTACAACAATTAAACATCCCATGAGTCTACGTCACCGTACCTGAGTCACCGCATTTTGGCGATCTAGGAGCGTACGTCCCTGACCTCGTCAGTCTGTGTATGGTTGTTGTGAAGTGTAGTGTGTATTTTTGTCGTGCCCCCGGGTTTTATCCCCTTTGGAGGGAACTTGGGTAACACTGCTTTTGGGTTTGAAACATCCTCACTTCTTTGGCCTGGGACGTCAAGACGCCATCTTTCATTTGCGGGTCTTAAGACTTTCATCATTTTTGTAATATTTGTTTATTGAAATTGTTTTATTCCTAAATAATTGTTGTTTTTTTCAGGTTAAAATGTAATTGAAATTAGACCCCCAGCCCCTTCCGAGTCATAAAAATATAATTTTTGTCCCATGTTGAATGTTTTTTTAAAATTTAAAGGGGTTTTTCAGGAAACCAATAATTTTTTATTATTTAATGTAATCTTTTTTCAGCCCTGATTTTAATTTATTAATTTTATTTTTTTTTTAACAATTTTCGTTGATATCGGGACCTTTTGCCCGTTGCCAAATTTTTGGCTAAAAAAAATTTTTAACCCCCTGTTAATATTTTTTTTAATTTTTAAAATAGAAATTTTTCATTTTTTTTGTATTCCATTTTTAGGATCGGGTTAAAATGAAAGATAATTTTTTAAAGTAGAAAAAAGTTTATTTAGTTTAAAAAACTAGTTTTATAACTGTTTTTTGTAGTTTTAAATTTATTTTTAGCACTTAAAAAAGGGTTTGGGTTTTACCAAATCGAAACGTCGTGATTGTTATTTTTCCCACGTAATGTTTGGCAAATGTTCAACAACCTTGTCTCCCCCCATATTCAGTTTTTTTATCAATTTTCTTTTGGGAAAATTTTTTTTAATATTAGAAAGGGATTGAAAAAGGGAAACCCCCAAACATTAATTTTAAAAGTCAATTTTTTAAAAGTTGCGATTTCATTACTGAATATACACTAAAGGGTGGCCAGATTTGTCACGTCCAACAATACGCCCTTTCTGTCTTTTTTTAGTTTTTGGCCCTCCCCAACGTCCAGATAGGACAAATTTACGTCCAAAAATGGTAACTGAATTGTCCCAAAACGACAACCCTCCATATTACAAAAAAAATTATCTACCCATATTTAAGGTTTTTTTTCCCCCTTTTACCTTCCAAATAAGAGTTGCTTTAAAAAATATAACGCCATTAATTTGTGGCTAGTGGAACCCAGCCATCTGTTTTTCTTTTTTTATTGAAAATTTCCCCAACTACCAATAAGACCAAACTTTTTTTTAAAAAGTTAAATAACATATAGAAAATGCCCACCCCCAAATTTTAATATGCCCTTTGGGCCAACCACCTATTTTTTGGGTCCTAAAACCAAAATTCCTTCCCCATAAAAGCCTAATTTCACCTAAAATTTGGGATTTGTTTTGGAAAACTAAAATTCCCCCCAAAACCCCCAAAACCCTTTGTTTCCTTGGAATTGATGGTCCTCCCTCCCAACCGTCCAGGTAATTTCTAATTTCATCTATAATAGAAATTAAAATTGTGGCAACTACTTTCTTAAATGCCAATAACCAGGGCCCAACCAAAACATCTTTGTCCCCTTGGAAAAAATAAATAATTTATTGGGGAAACCAATTTTACTTTGCATGTAATATCAGAAAGAACCCTAAATAAATAAAAAATTTTTCCAATTCACTCTATAAAAAGGGGGTTTAATTTTCCCAAAAACAAACAAAAATTTAAACTCATTTAAATTTTAAATTCGTTCAAAATTTATTCCACCTGGGCCTCCATCGTCTGCAAAACATCAGTCGGGGCCCAATTGCCATATCGAAAAAACCTTCCGTCAACACTATAATATGCTTTTGCAATTAATCCCTTTTTTTAGACAAATTTTTAAATCCCAAACCCATTGGGGGCACTTTTAAATTTAAAATTTGGGTTAAACTGTTTGTATAGATAACTCCTGCCCCCGGGGGAAAAACTTCATAAACAAACCGGCCTTTTGTCCCCCCCAAATTTATTTATTTCTCCCTGCTTTTTTTTTTCAAAAAGAGTGCATGCCCGGCTACCCCTATGAGATCCCCCTTTAGATCTAAAAAAAAAAAAAGGTACATTTTTTCTAAAATATAGGGGCAAGGAATGTGAAGATTTTTTAAAAGTTTTTAGAATGCGGGTCGGCATGACTCCCCCAAATTTAAATTTTGCGATTGTTCGAAACTGTTTTTTTGTGGGTGAAAAGTTTAAAATTTGAAATATTTGGGAAAACCCCCCCCCCCCCCATAGTAACCAATCCGAAGAAAAGGTGTGAAAAGATTTTCTCAAAAAATTTGTCGTCATCAGTATCTGATTGGGGAAAATTTTTTGGGATAGTTTCCCTTTGAACATGAAAGCTGGAGGACAACTTTGAGCAGAAAATAGTCTACGCGAGAATCCCAAGTTATTTCCCCCGATCAAGGCGAGTTCAGAGGAATTTTGTCCGAGTAAAACTTCTTGGGGGCCCCTTTGTAAAAACCAAAATTTTTGTTGGGCTACAGTCGAGTCTTTCCTTTTGCAACCAAGTTTTAATGAATGACGATTTAAATTTTGGGTTCTGTTTTAATTGAGCTCATTGGAAAAATTTTAATTGGGGCTATTTTAAATCGATAACGCAATTCCCTTTTCCCTTCTTGGGTTTGGGTTTTTCGTTAAAAAAAGGGGGTCATGTCATCTGCATAAAAGGGCGGTTTGCCCTGTTTTCAAGATGAGCCCCAAAATCGTTTAAAAGAAATCAGGAAAAAGAAGAGGACCTAGTAAAGAGCTCTGACGAACCCCCTAAAAGTCAATTTCCCCCTTCCCCCAAAAGAACATCTGATACACTTAAAAAAATTTTGGTTTTGAAATTTCTAAGATATGATTTTCCCGCCACCCAAGGGGGGTTCCCCCCGTATCCCGTTTTACTCTAAATTTTGAATCAAGGGGGAGGAAAAAAACACAGTCGAAGGCTTTGGGTAAGTTGAAAAACCCCCTTAAATGGGAGTAGACCTTAAACCTTTAAAAACTTTCCCCACTATCATTTCGATGAAACGAACCCAAAGACGTCTGTTGTCAAATTTTAAACCCCTTTTAAACCCCAATTGATAATAGTCTGTGCTTATCAAAAGTTTTAACAATTTTCGAAAAAAAAACCCCCTTTTAAAAATCCCTTAAATAAAATGTAGGCAAGAAAAACGGGTGGTAATTTTTTGGGAAAAAAAGGGGTAAGGGATCGTCCCCTTTTTTACGATGGGCGTTACCCTTTGGGTGTTTTTTAGAGAAAGGGGGGGAACTTTTCCCGAGAAAAGGGGGAGATTAAAATTTAAATGTTTTAAGGGGGTTCAACAAATTCCTATAAACATTGTTTTATAAACCAAAGCCGAAAAAAAATTGGGAATCGTTTTTTTAACTTAAAACGGAAGATCCTTACACTCCGGCCAAACTCCTCCTATGTCACTGGGACCAAAGCCATAGAGGTTCCTGAAATGGGTTTACGTGGAGGTCGACAAAGTTTCCCTTTGGGCAAAATCCGACCGAAGAGAAAAAATTTTTGAACCTGTCACTACCGAAAGAGTCGCTGGGTTCGCTCGGGTTTTTTGATTTTTTAATTCTATATGTTTGTCCGGGTTTGGAAAAAACTTATTTTTTTTTTTTGGTCAATGCCGGGGCTTTGATGCCGGGTTTTTGGGGTTTAGTTGGGGCTTTTAAGACCCTCATAAAGCTTTTTTCTTTTTTTGATTTCACCTCTGTAAATTCGCTTGTAATTTCCAAAAAAAAGGGTTTTTAACTGTACATTTAAAAATTTTCTTTCAATTTCTAGTAAAACAACCAGCTTTTCTTTTTAAATTAGTAAAACCTTTGGGAATCTATTTCATTTATTTATATTTTTTTTCTTAGTTTTATTTTTCCCAAGGGGCAGTTTTAAAGTTAAAAGAAAATGGGAATATTTCCTTTAAATTTTTTTTTACAGAATTTTTAAAAGGGATCCCAAAAATTTTGTAAACCATTTTTTTTGTGAAAAAAATGTTTTTAAATGCAATGCTTTCAGGCCTTTAGATCCCTTTTTGTTTTCTTGCTCTTTTTAAAAACCCTTTTAATTTTTGGGTTAAGACCACTGAAAAAATGACCTGCTGGCCATAATGGTCTGAAAAAGGGTGTGTTGATTCCCCTTTTTACCCCAATTTTCAACAGTCAAAGGGTTTGTTATAACGTTGTCCATTCTGTTTGGCTAAAGAATTGGTCCCGTTTGGTTTGGGGATTTGAAATAACCAGGTAAGGCAAAATACCTTTGGTTTTAGCAAAGTGCTTTGTACTGGGGGTTTTCCAAAGTCCCAAAAAGTTGAAAATTAAAGTCCCCCATTACAATGAAAACCCTGACCTTTTTCATTGTCACGTTTTGATAACAAATTTCAAAAATTTTTAAAGAAACAAATCTTTAATTTCCCCTTTGTGAAACTATAAAACCAATTAATTTTTAGTTTAAAAATTTTTTTTTTTTTGACATTAACCCCTTTCAAATTTTAAAGTCTTTGTCTGTGGGGTCGTGGGGTTTGTGAGGGTAATGTATGTTTGAATTTTTTAAAATTGCTAAAGCCCCGCCCATGGCAGAAGGGGGGTGACAAATTTTAATTAATCAATTTTAAAAATACAGTTTTTCCCGGGACAAAACCCCGCAAGGTACTAATTCCCAAATAAATTTCAAAAGACCAACTTTTTTTTACAATATTTACAAAGAAACCCCAGAGAAAACCCACTGAGGAAACCCAAAAAATCACCCTAAAGAGCGAAAACGTTTTGGTCATTCCTTTTTTTTAAATTTTTTATTTTAGATAGTACCTTTACGCAGTTTTTTTCCCCCAGAAACTGAAGATTCTAGTTAATTTACACCCAACCGCTTTAACCTAAGTTCTAAGATTAATTAGTCAATTAGGGAATTTGAAAATTTTTAAAAGCCGTTATTACTTTTTTTTGCTAAAACCCCTGCTTGGGAAAAAACTACAAATTTGGGAATTTATTTTTCCCCGTATAAGAAAGTTTTAACCCTCCCCCTTTTGGTGGCCCCTTTGTGCTTTTTTATGCACCCAAAACCCACAACTTCTCGTGGGGTTTTGCGTTGGGCCCAACTTGAGATTTCAAATTTTTTTTTTAAAATTTTTTAAATTTTTTTTTCTGAAGCCCCAAAGTGGATTCCCCTAAAAAAGCTTTTTACTTAGTTTATTTGTCCTGTTTTGGAAAGGGAGGGATACTCGTTTTAAAATTTGGGTCAGTACCCCCAAAAAGCATCCCGCGGGAAAGTCTCGAGGGCTGGCTTGGGCCCTTTTGGGGTTTTGGGGTTGTAAATGAGGGGAGCTGGAAACCCCGGGCCCACGAGGGAAACCCCTTTCCCCAATCCACAGTCCCCTTTTTGCCCTCCCTCCATGCCAACAGTTTTGCTTGGCCCCCTCATCATCAAGTTTAAGGCTGTTCGGGGAAGTGACGGCGAATAATAGAGATGAAATCTAGAAACTCCACTCCCTGCAGGAGCTACACATTTTGGCAATAAACTGATTTACTGTCCGAACCGCACGGTGCAAGAAACTGTCAGCATTAGATCATGCCTCCCCGGTAATGTAGCGACCAAAACACTGGAGTCGTCTCAGCACGGGTTCCCATCTAGTTGAATATCGTTCTTTGGTCACCATTCGATACGTCTTTCGTACCCGACAAATGGATGCACACTTCCTCCAACCGAAGAGCAGTCAGCAGGCGCGACGTTTATTTAGACCAGCTTCTGGCACGCAGAAAACCCGTCACTTGAGTCGCAGATACCACAGGTTGGTCACCAACAGGATCAACCCCCGTGACAGTCATTGCATCTATGAAGCTAAGAAACGGCTCAAAGGTTCAGGGTCACGATCAGGGGGGAAACCTGAACCCTTCATGGCTATAACATTTTTGTAAATAATAGACTTCTTAAGGGTGGTGGAGGGTGTTGCTGCTTTTATTAAAATCACCTCAAAACAACCATTTTAAACTGTGTGACACATTTAACCTGATCGTCCAGAATTACTTTTTCTTGATGTTGTTGTAAACGAATCTTCTGTGCTCATCAGTGTTTGTTACAGGGCACCTCATCTTGGGTATCTAACAGATTATTTACACGTACTGCTAGACCTTATGGCACACTACAGTCATGTCATTGTTATGGGCGACCTAAATACTGACTTACTTGGACCTGCTACGTATGACCAAAACTTTCTGACCAATATGTAACACTCGTTCAACTTGAGTCTACTAAACCACTGAACACTACTCATCACACTGCTGCTGCTGATAAATTGAGTTGATATAATGGCAGTTAGTGACCCTGACCGGGTCACTCTCATGGACAAGTTTCTGGCCCAGGTCTCTTCATTACATGATCTTATATACTTTGTTTACAAACTCCGTCCTTTTAAAGCCTAAAGCTAAGTTAATCCAATACAGAGATATTAAAGCAATGAATCACGATTTCAGTTTTGTAAGAGGCCATGTCTCTTACTTGGAAAGATATACTTCTACTTTCAGATGTTGATGGGCAAGGTTATCAGTTTAATTTTCTTCTTAATGGGCCCTTATTGAATATCACGCTCCCTTAATCACAAAACGTTATACTAAAATGAAGCACTCCTGGATCAATGAGCACATTCGTGAAAATGCAGAAAACCGAGACAAGTCATTCCGGGAAGGCCAGATAAAAAATGTCCTGATTATAAAGATTAGGAATTCAAACACAGCAACAAAATAGTGCAAAAAATTCGTCTTATCATCAATCACCTAGAAAATTACAAGTCAACCCGATTTATGTGGTGAAAAATCAAGAACTTGTATTGAAAGTCCCGCACATCTGTCCCAATCTACATTGATCTAAATACCATAAATATATTTGTTAATAAACCCAATAGATTTTTTGGTAGCATCAGAATTACAAAGAATGAATTAATTACAAAGAGACCCCATATTAAGACCAGTAAATCATTTTTATCAGTTGTGTCCCGAGAGTGATGTTCTAAAGGATAGTAAACGCACTACAAGCAACGCAGTTGGGCTGACAACCTTCACAATAACTTCCTGAAGAAACTTTGCCAGTTACTCTGCCCATAACTACTGCTATTTTCAATTGCTCATTGACTTCGAAAAAGTTCCCGACTCCCTGGAAAATTTGAAATAATTCATCCTTTTCATAAAGTATCTAATCCCCAAGCACCATCTGACTTGAAACCTATTAGTATTCTTCTTGCATTGTCCACATTTCTTGAGAGAATTGTACATTACCAACTTACCATATTTTTCCTTTTTACTGTTTCGATGGATTTAAGTTATTATTTTCGTACATAAACTCCTGTTTCTATGTCTCCCAGTTCAGTAGGTGTTCCTGCTCGTGCTCCCGACTGCTGGTCATAGCACATTTACACACACAGAATAAGGTTGTTCTAAATGTAGAGACATGGCATGGTCTACAGTTGCAACTCCTTAATGCTTCCTTGTAAGATTCTCTGAACTTCAAAGAGCAATTATGCGAATCGCTTAAATTTTGCTATCTGAACGCTCTGAGAAACTGGGCCGTTTGAGCTGACTCCCCACAATGCCAAACCGTGGGTTAGGTAGGGGTTTAAAATTTAAACGGTAATACGCCGTCATCAGCACCTGAGTTGGGCAATATTTAGCTAAGGACATCAAAATATTTATTCCCGTGGGCATTTTTGAGCAGACATGGTATATGTGACCATTCCAAGTCAGACCCCTCTCCAGGAATATACCTAAAAATTTGAAAAACCAGCAGGGTATCCAATATGACGGTTGGCCTGTCATTGGGATCTCCTGATTTCAGCGCGAAAGTCAGGACATTTGAAATTTTTAAGAGTTTGCTTTCAGATTTGAGGCTGTTGAAATGCTGGAAACCCCAATTTGTGGGTGTCAACAGACGTTTTATGTTCCAGGTTTGCTCTCGATTTGTGTTGAAACAAAGCGTTGTGTCATCTGCGTAATGTACAAGTTGGCCATAACGTAGTGATGACCCAATATCATGACATAGACCAGAGAAAGAAACCGGACTATATATTAGATCCCTGAGGGACATAACTTAGAGGAATCGGTTCAGAATGTTTATTTGACTTTCGACAACTTGTTTTCTGTGGTTCAGGGAAAAGATCTAAGCCATGGAGCGGCACGTCTCTGATGCCATGAGATTCTAGTTTCATTCAAGCAGTCTCGATTGCCTTTTTTTTGATAAGTCGAGGTACTTCATGGTGACAACTTCCTGCGATAACAAATGCAGACCACACGATGGGAATTCCTCCTCCAGAAGACCTGGGACGGTGGATAACACCTAATGAAGGAAGAATTGGCCGAAGCTTCGTAAGAACATAAAACTATTCTTGATCACTCAATTTGAATCAGATCTACGACTTCTCCAATATAATGAAAATATTTTTACACCTCCAAAGTCCAGGACCGCTTCCACTCCAGTATATGGTGCAGGATCTGCCTAACACATTAGCAAAATGACCACAAACCGATGACTTTATGTGGTTGGGATTTAGACAGAGGCGAACCATGAAAATACATAAGCTCCAAACAACCAAATTGTCATGCTTCGAAGGACCGTGTGAATTATGCGATTATTTAAAAAGAACAATACACAAATATGATTGAAAGGCTGCACTGTTGGAAGAAAAAATAAAACAGCTAACCAAATGAGCTGCTTAATAGCCCCATAGAGTCCTTATCCAGCCTTTAAAACCACCACTCGGCTGCACACACTTTTAGATATTAAGTGAGGAAGGCGCTGTGAGCCCCTAGAAGAGAATCTGGTTTTGTTACAATGAGAAGAAAGGAAGACAAGAAATTCCAGAGTCATAAAATCAAATAGATAACCATATTTAGATGAAACAAATCAAAACGAAAAAGTAATTTCTGGAGAAAATAAGCGGCCCACATATACCATTCAAAAATGTAACGGTTATTGCGGTAAGCATGTCCAAAATTTGGCAGCAATTTATTAGCGATATGGTTGGATCGGCTCTGTAATAAGGCGGAATGTGTAAGGTCTGGTGTGGGTATCTGTGAAGTACAACCTTACCACACACTCCACCCGACACTGCTACGTCATGATGGGCGGAACTAATGACTTAACGATGGTGAAGAGAGGTTTTAATTTTTTGCCACTTAGAGGAGATGCTTCACTGCATGCAGTTAATCCTCTAAAGTCATCGTCATTCCCACTCACAACTAGACACGACCTCAACTCCAGGAATTCTGTACACGCATTATCAAACTGTGTTGTGTAGCCGCCTTCAAAGGGTTTGATATGCTGACATTAGTTGGAATCTCCAAGACTCACTACACCACTCACGGGCTGCACCTAAGGGTCAGCGGGAAGCGTCTTACTAGCCACCTGGTTAGTGGAGAGGAATGACCACTATGACTGCACCATGCCAACATAGACATCGCACCTTTGCAGCAGGCCACTGCAACTGTAGCCACTTCTACGTCTCTGCTACTCCTATCGAAATGCCCTATGTAGAACGTATGCGGAGGCTGTTTTCCAAAACCAACACCTACAGCTCACTAGAATACAGCAGCATAAAAAGTGTTAGTATTATTAAATTAACGCTTTTTTGGGCATGCCTGTTTCAGATACCGGTCTATAATAAAACAGACGAATAAATATGAGAACAAATACAACAACAAAATCAAAATTCAAAATTTGGCCAACTTGATACATTAATACATCAAAAGCACAATGGGCCACCAATAAAATTAGATGAACTTACTCTCATGTGGAGAATTGACACAGACGTCTCATTATAAAAAACTCAACTGGGAGGAATGGGTTTAAAACAATAATATTTTATTTTGTAAATTTCAAATATACCTTGGCCAATTACTACTGACGAACTTCATCAGTAGGCGGAGGTGTAGCAATATTCATTAAAAATAGCTTCTTTTTAAAAAAATTTAAATAAAAACATTAATGATAAGGACTTTAAAGGCCACAGGTTAAAAGTTAATTATGGGGGAGAGGATAACATAATTATAATTGGATTTTATAGGTCTTCCAGTGGAAAATGGAAAATATGTTTTTCCCAAAATTTGAATATGTTTTAGGAGATTAACATCAAAACAAAATAATTTTGTTATTTTAGAGGATTTTAATATCGATACACTTGTTTACAATATCCCTTTTACAAAGAATTTTAGAGACTGTCTGAATTTTTTTGGCTGAAATCGCTAATTAAACTCTCTACATGAGTGACATTAACCTCACAGACAGCTATCGACCACTTTATAACTAACATACCTGACGGTGAAGGATGTGTGGTGAACAAGCCATAGCAGATCATTATGCCAAACAGGCCATAATTTCCAATCCTTTGTCCACTTAGTGTACCCCATTCTTCTCTAAAAGGATTTGAATCACAAGGCACTCCAAACATTGGCACCTTTTAAATTCGTCTCTCTCAAGAGAAAATGGACTTTTGTTTAATTTAAAACTGATTCGTGTGAGAACTGTTTTCATATTTCGAACGTGTGTCTGAACTTTTTCATTTGGATACTTCATGGTCACTTTACAAGAAACCAAACTAAACATCGACCAAAATCTTGTTCATGGATCTCTAGGGGAATATTATTTTCGAGTGAATATAAACTTAATTTTTTTTTGTGAAACATTGTAAATTTTCCACAATTTCCAAATTTTAAGCGGTTTGGTACACAAGTACAAAAGAATATTAGGAAATATTATTAAAGCTGCCAATTCTATGACTTATCAAAAAAAGGTTTTCGGGGAATCCATAATGTGTCTAAAACTGTTTGGAAATATTGTAAAACTCGCTAAAAAATGAACACAAAGCAAGAGTTAAATCCAGTTAAAAATTGGATGGGGAGCTAATTACGAACCCCCTAGAGTCACAACGAATTCAAATGATTTCTGTGCCTCAGTGCTGGGACAGGTAGTAGATATTAATATGGCGGTTGAGGAATACGTATCATGCGTGAGTTTTCGTAAATGGTGGTCGGTGGTGGGGAAGGTCACGGTGTCCGGTTCCAGATGGCGGCCGGATCAAAGAGGCTGCCCCCATTCATGCCACACCTGTTTGGGAATTTTCCCTCCCAATAATTCCCGAATTCCCTCAAAATTCCCTTTTTGTACTATAAATACCTAGTGAGCCTTGTTATACTATTATAAAATGCCTTTTAACCTAGCTATATTGTAGTGACTTGGCGTATTCTGTACACGAGTATCAAATTTGAGCGAAATCGGACGGTAATTAACGAAAACTAGAACCGGAGTGGTGGGGGTAAAGATAGTCAGAGACGACTTTACGTAATACAAAACGGTTTATATTGTAATGGCATGCGTATCTGTACCACGTGTACAATAATTTCAGCGATATCGTACGTAAATAACGAAATAGATCCAAAGTGGTGGGGGAAAGATAAGTTCAAAGTTGTTATTTTTGGAAAAAATTTTGTTATAGGTAGGTCGGAAATTGGTGTACGGCAGGTAGGCCTAAAGGACTTTCGGGGGTCGAAAAAATTTCCAGATCGAGGAGCACCCGTTTTTCAAGATATAAGACAAAAATCACACTTTTAACGGAAAATGTTATTGACTGTTTCGAGTATACCTTCGGGGCGTTTCGGAGATTGTCGGCAACCTTCGGCAATCGTCGAGGTCTTGTGTAAGCACACCGGTCGACGTCAGTTGTCGTCGAGCCTTCGTTGCTGGCAAGTACTGTTCTATCTGACTCTCTGATTCCTGCCTGCGCAGAACTTCTCTGTTGGGGAGTTTTTAGAAATATACGGTCGGTGTTAGGAGACAAGCCCTTTGAGTCTTTGTGATTCGGCCAGGTTTTAAAACACCGATCGTCCTTTAGCCAACTTTGCAAGGCTAATGTTTGCTAAAGACTCGCGGGGGATTCCGTGAGAGTGGGTGGGACGCACTTCTCGGCCAACTTCGACTTGCAGCGGATACCGGGTGGGGCCAGCGTGTGACGCTCTGGCTTTTCCTCATAAGGAAACTGCCGGTAGGAGGTCGTCCCTAGGTTTCCCTTAGCACTTGCTTCTTTCCACTCCCCAGTGCCGTGTTAGAACACCGTTGTGTCTAAACTGAGCCACCTTTGGTTCTTTCAGGGATCTCGAAACTATCATTATATTTCCCGTTTAAAAGTTGTTTTTTGCTTATATCTCGAAAAAACGGTGCGTCACTAGAGCCTTGGAAATTTTTTTCGACCCCCGAAAGTGTTTAGGCCCACCGGCGTACACCATTTCCGGGACCTACCTATAACAAAATTTTTCCAAAATTAACACTTTGAACTTATCTTTTCCCCCACACTCTTGGATCTAGTTTCGGTTATTTACCGTACGATTTCGCTGAAATTTGGTACATGTTTAAGATACACATGCATTCAATAAATACCGTTTGTATTACGTATTTGTCGTCTCTGGGACTTTATCTTTAACCCCTCCACTCCGGATATTAGTTTCGATATTTTACCGTCAGTTTTCGATCAAAATTTGGTACTCGGTACCGTGACGCATGCAATACTTATAGCTAGGTTAAAAGTGATTTTATATAGTATAAACAAGGCTAATAGTGTATTTTTATTGTACATATTGGATTTTGAGGGAAATTTGGGAATTTTTGGAGAGGAAAATTTCCCAAGAGGTTGGCAGGACTAGGGACCGCATCTTGGATCGGGGCTTATCTTTATTACGATGATTTAAGGACAATTTTATTCAGTCTCAGGACTTTTGTACGGAGACACATTAGAAGCTCCGCTATTTTACAACGTACATAACCTATAAATTCATTTGCAAGATCATCATAATGAACCCCAACCAGTTTGCATGCTAGATGCTGCAAAGACCCATGTCCAAGGGCGCACAGAGCTAGCCACCTCAAGAGCTGCCACGGACCTTCAAACAACACGGGAGACTCAACGTCCCTGTCCGGCTTGCGGAGTAATGATCAGATCTCAACCTCAGACGGCACCTCAAGATGTGCAACCCCGGGTCACCTCAAGAGGAAGGATGAGAACCCTATCCATATATCTCAAGACCGCGCATGGCTATGATGTGCCTCAGCCATCAACGTGCTCGTCATCAATCATCAACAACGTGCGCTCCTCGACTCGTGTCAGCATACAACACGGTTAAGACAGCAGTAGCGATTCATCGGAGGACATAAAAACAATTGGAGATTATCGAATGTGCCTCCCCCCCGAGAAGGCATTCAAGTGGGCGAATGAAGACGTATCTCCACGCGATAACAAGCCTTAACATCAAGGACCCCGCTGGGAATTTTACAAACAAGCTCGTGAATTTGGTTAAGGCTATAGATCGGGAGTATGCGAGGAAAGAACATCAAGACGAAAACTCGTCTTCCTTGTCAAGTATAGAAGCGATTGGAGACAAGGTAGGGACAAAAGAGATGAACTTTAAGGGACCTAGAAACGTGGTCTACTCCAACCGTAGACATCTTGGCCTATGTGGTGGATGCTGAGGGAAAGCTTTTGAAGGAGATGGATGAATTCTACGCTAAAGGCTCTGGCTGGACCTTAGCAAAGTATCATTGGATTGGAGCTTAGAGGTTAACACGATACGATCCCATCACGCATCAAACTACACCGATGCTGCCATAAAAAGATCAGCGATAAGAAGGCTGTTCTAAATTATACAAAAACACTGATCAAGAAATGCTTCCTCTGGTCTGTGTTAGCGGCTCTCCATCCGTCTCAAGGCAAGATCAAACCTCGCCGTATCCACCACTATCTACCATTCGAACACGAGGTGGATCAAATCTCCAAGAATCATCTTCCCCGTCACCTTGATAAAAATCACGCTATTCGAGAAGAGGAGCCGGATTTTCCATCAAATCTAAGCTTACGACGACAAGTGGCATCGTATTACCGCTGTCTTTTAACAAATGCAGAGAAACACACTCATATCGACCTCTTTTACATCAAAGACGGAGACCAAAACGCATTATTGTATCATTAGAGACCTCAGCCGACTCGTTAGTTCCCAGACCACTTTATCATGACATAGACGTGATAATGTCAGTCAGCTGCCTGCTACACTTTGTACGCAAGATCAACTCAACCGTTCAACATGGAGGACTGCAACGAGCAAGAGCCGTCAATATTGTTATGCCACCGGAGGGATAGCACCATCAAGTTGATGAGGGGCGAAGAAGATGCGAGTCCGTTCGCAATGTACGCGGACTTGAGTGCAGTCACCCCATCGAGGAGAACGAGGATCGAGCGATTGGAACGAGGAGATGCTATACCGAGAAGTACCAGAAGCATTGAGGCCATCAAGCTTCTGCTAATACTCGTGTTTAACGATGGAGACTACGCCCACACCCGTCAGCTACCTTTGGAGAGGATGCCGCCCAGGTTCTTCGTAGAAACGTCTACTAGATGTGTCGAGGAAAGATTCACCACTTGTACTTCCACCGCTGCAGCAATCCGATGCAGCTAACTGCGGACGACGAGCAGGAAATTTATCCGGGCTACCAACTGCACATCTGTGAAAAGCCTTTCACCATATCCCAGATGACTTGAGGTTCGATGATCTCGATAACCTCACCGGAAAAGTTTAGAGGGCACAGCCCACAAACCTTGCAACTAAAGTTCGGAATCAAACTTTATACCTCATCTTTATTACAACTTGAAGCGGGTACGTGTACGCATCTGTTTATCAAGATGTTTGGGCTGAACGACGAGACGATCAGTGTTGTTACCAAACAACGGAGAGCGGTAAATTCTCGTATTACTGTTGAAATCGAGGGCGGTTGAAGCTTCGGTCCTCGACTCGTGCCGGTCATGGCGTCGAGGCTGGACAAGTGGCGAAAAACCTAACACTAGCCATTTTAAACACTCTTTACCTCTACTACTCGGAGATCGTTGATGAGTTATTGGACAGAAGGGATTACCCCTTACGACTTTATGGACTCCCTCGAAAAAATTCGAGTTGACATCGCTGCCTGCAAAAGAAGACTCTACATCAAGCTTAATATGTCTGGAATCTCGATAAGACTACGAACATGCGAAGAAGGTGTGGAACGCCTTCAAATAGGAACATGCAAGAGTAAACATGCTCTAAATCCAATCGGACGTGCTGCTGATCGCCGACATTATGGAGAATTCCGAGACGTGTGCCTCCAGACCTATCAACTTGATCCAGCCTGGTACTTCACGCACCTGGACTCGGCCTGGAGCGCCATGCTCTATAGGTTACTAACTTACGAGATGGAGTTGCTCTTCTGACTACACATGAGCCTGATGATTGGCAAGGGAATTCGAGGAGGAGTTTCCAAGTCTCATGTCGCTACGACAAGGCCAACAACCCGTACACGAGGATTACGATGAGTAGAAACTACCAGCTACCTCACCTACCTGGACGCAACAATTTATATGGGTGGGCGATGAAGGCCAGGCACATGCCTACGGTGGTTTCAAGTGGGTGGAACCAGTGGAGTTTGAAGTGGGAAGGGTTATCGTGTAAGGGATACTCGATATAATGGATGTGCCAGACAATGATGACATGGGTTTCTTTTGGAAGTGGTTTTGGATACCCCTAGGAGTTGCTCGACTCGCCACTCCGACCTCCCCTCGCCCGAGAACGCATATCTCACCTGGGGTATTGGAGAGCATGTGCTGCTGACCCTCTTATACAGGGAGTATTAACGTCATCCACTACAGCAACTTGAAACAGTACCTTTCTCTCGGGATGAAACTAACCAAGGTTCATCGAGCGGTGTGCTTTCAACCAGAGCAAGATGGTTGAAAACTGTACATCGGTCTTGAATATCAAATATGAGAACGAAGGAGAAGAATGACTTTGAAAATGACTTTTTCAAAGCTCATGAATAACTCTGTGTTTGACATAAACAATGGAAAACTTAGGAACCGAGGTGATCATTCGTGGCAACGAAGAACGTTAAGTGCAGAAATGGCTGGCCTTGACCCATCTGTAAGTGCTGGTCTTTATTCACCGACCTACTAGCCGCCATCCACATGAGTAAACGAAGTGCTGGTTCAACAAAGCCATCTACGTGGGGAATGAGACATTCTTGGACGTCTCAATAAACTCTCATGTTGACTTACACTACAACGTGATTAAAGGAAGTATGGGGAGAGGCGGAGCTTCAATACACCGACTACTGACTCGCTAACGTATCTCATCGAGGACTGAAATCTTTACACCGATATGAAGGGGATGCTAGACTTTTACGATACGAGTGACTAAAAAAACCCCCCAACCAAACAGATTATAATATACAGTTGTGAACAAAAAAGTGATTGTGGCAAATTCAAAGATGAGCTTCAATGGAACGCTTCATGTACGAGCACGTGGGGCTTCGCTCGATGATGTATGCGAGCCGCTCTGAAAAGAAGAAATACAAAGACGATGATGGTGAAATCAAGAAATCGAAGGGTAAAATCGGTGTCATCAAAATGGACTATTACCTTTCAAGATTATAGACCTGCATGGAGAGTTCGACAAGGAAGTACAATTACAGTGGACATGCACCTCGGGGAACAGCCAAGATTATGGATGTAAAGACTACGGTCCATGAATATGATAAAGAGCTTCAACACGATCTATCACAGTGGAACTCAATAAGAGTCGTCAAGTTGGACAAAACTATATCCTAGATGGAGGCATCAAAAACTCTACCTTGGGGGACCTTTTTTCCATTGACGAGGATGCGATGCTAGATCCAAGCTGTCTTGGACCGCGCTGATGGGCAGAGTCAAATCCCTAAACAACGTGGGAGCTCAGGGTGTGCAGGAGGTAGCAAATAGAAGAAGGTCGGCTACCACTTCGCAGCGGGGAGGGGCTGCGGAATCCCTTAAAAACCATTTAATATTTTGGTTTACAAAAATTTAATCAGTTATAAATTGGACACAATTCAATCCAGTTATGAATGGAGGAAACCATCGCCAGAGAGCCCAACTTCACGCTCCAGCAAGAGAACATTTCCCACCAGACCTGTACTTTTAACAGTACACACTGTTACAGGTACTAACATGGTCCGTAGAAACCCAATTTACGACATTGGATGGGGCTCACCCATCGTAGTTGCAATGTAAAAAACCTCCGTACTGGACGAACCTTTTCTTTATTACGGTTACTCCTACGCAGGTATGTAATGTAAAGTTTGTTTTAGTAAACTCTTTTACCGTCAAACCTTTAAAAAAAAATCTGTAAAATAAATTCTGTTATAATATGAACACTTGTGTGAGTTTACATAACTACAATTTTTTAAGCGTTTATCTCCAGCTCTGTGTGAGTTTCTATAGAATACGTACCATCGAGGTGGAGAGGCGGCCAAATTCAATAAAAAAAAGCCGATGTTCTCTAAGGCAGCCGTAAAAACGCATAAGACCTAAGCAGTCCTGCAGCTTGGGGCTGGGATACATCCCGTAAGGAACCTCAAGTCGCAGTCGGGCCCTCGTAAGGTACGTGTATGATTGAATGTTACACTCTATGGTGGGACCAGTATCGTTGGTCCTGTGTGTGTGGGGAGTAACCTACAAAAAAGAAAAAAACAAAAACTACTGCAAAAAAACAGAATTAAAAAATATAATAAAAACAAAATTTATAAATATTACCCCCTTTGTAAATATGTACGTCTCATTGAAAGGATTCTCTAAGTAAAGTGATGTCTTTACTTACAGAGGGACCCAAAAAATACAAAAATAAATACAAAAAAATTATACAAAAAACAATAACTAATATACTGGGATGGTAGCATTTGTTGGGTGGCTACCACGTAATGAGCGAGGTTGGGGCTCATTTACACTTAAAAATACACCATGGGGGATTACCAGTATCTATCGGCGCGTCCCAAGGGAATTTGGGCAATTGCTTCAGTTTTGCCTTCAGCTTACTTGAGGGTAGTGGAGGAATTAAATACTCACCGTGAAAAAACTGGTTAAATCAGTTTTTTCATAAATCATTAATAACCCTTTAAATTTATCTAATAGACTCTTTATAAACCTAGTTTGTGCTCAAAAACAAACACACAAAGACCAAACACAAACTTTCTACATATAAGACTCTTGGTTGCCAGAACATTTCCCACCTAACCTGTGGATTTTTTGTTTGCAATTGCGATGCAGAAAAACAGAAAAACAGGAAAAACAGAAAACAGAAAAAAACAGAAAAACAGAAAAACAGAAAAACGAAAAACCAGAAAACAGAAAAACAGAAAAACAGAAAAACAGAAAACAGAAAAACAGGAAAAAAAACAGAAAAACAGAAAAACAGAAAAACAGAAAAACAGAAAAAAACAGAAAAACAGAAAAACAGAAAAACAGAAACCCAGAAAAACAGAAAAACAGAAACAAGAAAAACAGGAAAAACAGAAAAACAGAAAAACAGAAAAAAACAGAAAAACAGAAAACAGAAAAACAGAAAAAACAGAAAAAACAGAAAAAAGAAAAACAGAAAAACAGAAAAAAGAAAAAACAGAAACACAGAAAAAACAGAAAAAACAGAAAAACAGAAAACAGAAAAACAGACAAAAACAGAAAACAGAAAAACCAGACAAAACAGAAAAACAGAATAACAGAAAACAGAAAAAGAAAAAACAGAAAAACAGAAAAACAGAAAACAGAAAAAACAGAAAAACAGAAAAACAGAAAAAACTGAAAAACAGAAAACAGAAAAACAGGAAAACGCCCGTTTTTCTGTTTTTCTTTTTTTTTGTTTTTTCTGATTTTCTGTTTTTCTGTTTTTTCTGTTTTTTCTGGTTTTTCTGATTTTCTGTTTTTCTGTTTTGTTGTTCTGTTTTTTCTGTTTTTCTGTTTTTCTGTTTTTCTGTTTTTCTGTTTTTCTGTTTTTCTCTTTTCTGTTTTTTCTGTTTTTTGTTTTTCTGTTTTTCTGTTTTTCTGTTTTTCTGTTTTTCTGTTTTTCTGTTTTTATGTTTTTCTGTTTTTATGTTTTTTTGTTTTTCTGATTTTTCTGTTTTTCTGTTTTCTGTTTTTCTGTTTTCTGTTTTTCTGTTTTTCTGTTTTTCTCTCTTTTCGGTTTTTCTGTTTTCCTGTTTTTCGGTTTTTTGTTTTCTGTTTTTCTGTTTGTCTGTTTTCGCCATTCGCAATATGCACAAAAAGATGTCCACAGGTACTATGGTGGGGGAAATGTTCTGGCCACCAAGGAGTCTTATATTGTAGAGTTTGTGTTTGTCTTTTGTGTGTTTTGTTTTGACACAAACTAGGTTTATAAAGGTCTATTAGATAATTTTAAATGTGTGTTTTTTATATGTTTAGAAAATATGATTTAACCAGTTTTTTCACGGTGAGTATTTAATTCCTCACTACCTCAAGTAAGTCTGAAGGCAAAAAACTGAATGGGCATGGACCTATTTCCCATGGGTCGCGCCCGATAGAGGACTGGTATCCCCCCACGGGGTATTTTTTTTTAGTTGTGTAATGAGCCCCTAACCTGCTCATTACGGTGGTAGCCTACCAACAAAATCGCTACCTTCCCAGTATTATTTAGTTATTGTTTTTTTTTACATTTTTTTTGTATTATTTTTTGTATTTTTTGGGTCCCTCTGTAAGTAAAGACATCACTTTACTTAGAGAAGCCTTTCAATGTGACGTACAGATTTACATAGGGGTTTTTATTTATAAATTTGTTTTTATTATTTTTTAATTCTGTTTTTGTACAGTAGGTTTTTTGTTTTCTTTTTTTGTAGGTTACTCGCCCTCACACACAGGACCTACGGATACTGTCCAGCCTATAGAGTGTTAACATTCATATCATACACGTACCTTACGAGGGCCCGGACTGTGACTTGAGCGTCTTCTCGGGGATTAGCCGCCTAGCTGCAGGGACTGCCTCAGGTATTATGCGTTTTACGGCTGCCTTTGAGAACAGTGGCTTTTTTTATTGTATTTGGCCGCCTAACTCGATGGTACTGTATTCTATAGGAAAATCAACAGAGCTGGGAGATATCCGTTAATAAATTGTAGTTATGTAAACTCACAAAAAGTGTTCATATTATAACAGTAATTATTTTATAGATTGTTTTTTAAGGGTTGACGTAAAAGAGTTTACTTAAAACTAACTTAACACAACTTACCTGGCGTAGGAGGTCGTAATTAAGAAAGAAGGTTCGTCCAGTACGAGGTTTTTACATTTGCACTACGGACGGGTTGAGCCCATCCAATGTCGTAAATTTGGGTTTCTACGGACTGTTAGTATCCCTTGTAACCAGAGTGGTTCTGTTAAAAAGTACAGGTCTGGTGGAAATGTTCTTCTGCTGAGAGCGTGTCGCTCTCTGGCGATGGTTTTCTCACATTCATAACTGGAGTGATTAGTGCTCCAATCCTTAACTGATGATTTTTGTAACCTAAATATTTATTGGTTTTTAAGGGATTCCGCAGCCCCTCCCGCTGTTCTACGGAAAGTTGGTAGCTCGACCGTCTTCTATTGCTACCTCCTGCACACCTGTGTCCCACGGTGTTAGGGATTTACTTGCATCAGCGGTCCAAGACTGCTTGGTCTAGCATCGCATCCTCAGTCAATGGAATAATGTCCCAAGGTAGAGTTTTGATGTCCATCTGAGGAATAGCGTTTGTCATCTTTGATGCGGAATAGGGCGAATCTTATTGAGTTCCACTGTGTATAGATACGTGTGGTGTTGAAGCTCTGTATCAGAATTCATGGTTCCGGTAGTCTTTACATCCATAATCTTGCTGTTTCCCCGAGGGTGAATGTCCACTGTATTGTACTTCTTGGCGACTCTTCCTTGCTGGGTTTCCCCCCTTATAATCTTTGCAAGTGTAATATCATTTTGATGACACTCGATTTTCTACTCCTTTCAGGTTTTCTTGATTTCACCATCATCGTACTTTGTTCTTCTTTCAGAGCGGGCTCGCATTACATCTTCGAGCGAAGCCCCACGTGCTCGTAAATTGATGCGTCCATTGAGTCAATCTTTGATTTGCAATTCACTTTTTTGTTCAACAATGGGTATATTATATCTAGTTTGGTTGGGGGTAGTCACTCGTATCGTAAAAGTCTAGGCATCACTTCATATCGGTTTGTAAAGGTTTTCAGTCTCGATGAGATACGTTAGCGGATGTCAGTGTCCGGTGGTATGGAAGCTCCGCCTTCTCCCATACTTCCTTTTAATCCACGTTGTTAGTGGAAGTCTCAAACATGAGTGGTATTTTGGACGTCCCAAGATGCTCATTCCCACGTAGATGGCTTTGTGAACAGCTGCTTCGTTTTACTCATAGTGGATGGTGCTAGATGTTCGGGGAATATTAGTTCCTGCTCTTAAAAGTTGGGCTGGCCCAGCCATTTCTGCACTTGGACTTTCCTTCGTTGCAGTCGAAATGTCAACCGTTTCCTGATGTTTTCATTGTTTTTGCCAAACACAGAGTTATTATGAGCTTGAAAAAGTCTTTATTTCAAAAGTCATTCTTCGCCTGCGTTCTCATATGGATATTCAAGTCGATGTAACGTTTTCAACCATTGCTCTGGTTGAAGCAAACAGCTCGATGAACCTTGGTTAGTTTCATCCCGTAGCGACAGGTACTGTTTCAAGTTGCGGTAGTGGATGACGTATTTCTCCTTGTTGAAGAGGGTCAGCCAGCAACTTGCTCTATTAGCCCCAAGGTTGGTATGCTGTTGCTCGGGGGCCGAGGGGGAGGTCGGAGTCGCGAGGTCGTGGCAACTTCCTTGGGGTTTCCAAATCACTTCTTAAATGTACCCCATGTCATCATTGTCTGGCACATCCATTATATCGATGTATCATTACTCGTTACCCTCCCACTCAAATCCACTGGGTTACACCCACTTGTAACCACAGTTAGGGGATGTGCTGGCTAATCGCCCACCCTTATAAATTGTTGGCGTCCAGGTAGTGAGGTAGGTGGTAGGTTTATCCTCATTCGTAATCTCGGTGTACGAGGTTGTTGGCCTTAGCGTAGCGACTATGGAGACTGGGGAAAATCTCCTCGAATTCCTTTGCCAATAATCAGGCTCATGTTGTAGGCGAGAGCAACTCCAGTCGTTGTTATTTAACTTGAGCATGGCGCTCCAGGGCGAGTCCAGTGTTGCGGGGAAAGTACCAGGCTGGATCAGTTGACTAGTCTGGAGGCACACGTCTCGGAAGTTCTCCATAATGTCGGCGTAGCAGCAGCAACGTCAGGTTTTGGTTGTAGAGCAATGTGTACTCTTGTGTTCGGATTTGGAAGGCGTTCCACACCTTCTGCGCATGTTCGTAGTCTCTTGATCGGAGATTCCAGGACATATTAAGCTTGTTGTAGAAGGGCTTCTTTTGCAGGCAGCGATGTCAACTCGAATTTTTCGAGGGAGTCCATAAAGTCGTTGGGGTAGATCCCTTCTCTGGTCAATAACTCCAACTGATTCACTGAGTTTGTAGAGGGAAGAGTGTTTAAATTGCTAGGTGTTAGGTTTTTCGCCAGCTTGTCCAGGCTCGACGCCATGAAACCGGCACGAGTCGAGGAACCGAAGTTCACCCCGCCCTCGATTTCAACAGTATACAGAGATGTACCGCTTCGTTGTTTGGTACAACACTGATCGTCATCGTCGTTCAGCCAAACATCTTGATAAAACAGATGCGTTCGTACCCGCTCAAGTTGTGAATAAAGATGGGTTATAAGGTTGGTTTCCGAAAACTTGAGGTTGCAGAGGTTGTGGGACTGTGCCTCTAAAACTTTTCCGGTGAGGTGATCGTGATCACGAATTTGTGTTCATATGGGTTTGGTGAAGGCTTTTCACGATGTGGCAGTTGGTAGGCGTGATTTAATTCCTGCTCGTCGTCCGCAGTTAGCTGCATCGGGATGGCTGCAGCGGTGGTGTAGAGTTGGTGAATCTTCTCGATCATCTAGTAGACGTTCTACGAAAGACCTGGGCGGCATTCTTCTCCTTAAGTAAGCTGACGGGGTGGAGTTAGGCTACATCAGGTATATCAAGTTGTGAGTAGCTGAAGCTGATGGCCTCATGCTTCTGGGTTACTTATCGGTATAGGCATTCTCTCGGTCCAATCGCTCGGATCTGTTCTCCTCGATGGGGTAAGGGAGCATGCACTCAAAGTCGCGTACATTGCGAACGGGACTCGCATTCTTCTTTCTGCCCCTCTTCAAACTTGAGGTGCTTCCCTCCAGGTGGCATTACAAATATTGACGGCTTAGTGCTCGTTGCAGTCACTAATGTGACGGTTTTGAGGTTGATCTTTGCGTTCCAAAGTGTTAGCAGGCAGCGACGACATATCCACGTCTTATGGTCAATGATTAGTAGTCTGGGACCTAACGAGTCGGCTGAGGTCTCTAATGAGACAATAATGCGTTTTGGTCTCCGTCTTTGATGTATGGAAGGTCGTTTGAGTGTGTTTCTCTGCATTTGTTAAGCAGCGGTATACGATTGGCACTTGTCGTCGTAAGCGTAGACGTTGGATGGAAAATCGCTCATCTTCTTCGAATAGCAGTGATTTATCAAAGGGTGACGGGGAGTTGATTCCTTGGATGATGTTGATTCCAGCTCGTGTTCGAATGGTAGATAGTGGTGGTTACGGCGAGGTTGATCTTGCGTGAGACGGGATGGAGAGCCGCTAACACAGACCAGAGAAGCATTTTCTGATCAGTGTTTTGGTATATTTTGAACAGCCTTCTTATCGCTGATCTTTTTTGGCAGCTCGGTGTAGGTTGATGCGTGAATGGGATCGTATTTCGGTTGTCTAAACTCTAAGCTCCAATCCAATGTTCTGTTGCTATGGTCCAAGCCAGAGCCTTTAGCGTAGATTCATCCATCTCCTTCAAAAGCTTCCCCTCAGCATCCTCCACCATAGCCAAGATGTCTGACGGTTGGGGTGTTTAACCACGTTCTTGGTCTTAAAGTTCATCTCTTTGTCCTTACCTTGTCTTCCAATCGGCTTCTTATACTTGACAAGGAAGGACGATGGTTGTCTGATGTTCTTTTACCTCGCATTCTCCTCGATCTTGGCCTTTAACCAAGTCACGGCTTGTTGTAGAAATCCAGCGGGGTCCTTTTATATTAGGCTTGTTTATCGATGGAGTACGTCTTCATTCGCCCCTTGAATGCCTTCTCGATTTCGATAATCTCCCAATTGTTTATGTTCATCCGATGAGATACGCCTACTGCTGTTCTTAATAAAAAAAAAAACCCGGGGTGTTGTATGTGACAACGATCGAGGTGCGCACGTGGTTGATGATTGATGACGAGCCTCGTTGATGGCTGAGGCTCATCATCCATTGCGGGCGGTCTTGGAGAGAGATGGGATAGGGTTCTCAGCCTTCCTCTTGAGGGTAAAAACCCGGGTTGCACTTCTTGAGGTGCCGTCTGAGGTTGGAGATAATGATCCATTACTCCGCCAAGCCGGACAGGGACGTTGAGGACTTCCACGGGTTGTTGTAGGTCGGTTGCAGCTCTTGAGGTGGCGAGCTAAGTGCGCCTTTGGACATGGTCTTGCTGATGGGGGCATGCAAATCTCTGTTGGGGTTCATGATGATGATCGCAAATGAATTATAGTTATGTAAGTGGTAAATAGCGAGCTGCTAGATGTGTCTCGTTCAAAAGTCTGAGACTGAATGAGAATTGTCCTGAAATATCGTTATATATATTGCCCGGATCAAGAATGGCGGTCCCTAGTCCTGCCAAACATCTTGGGATTTTTCCTCCCAAAAATTCCCAATTTCCCTCAAATTCCTTTTTGTACTATAAAATACACTAATAGCCTTGTTGATACTATATTAAATGCACTTTTGCCTAGCATTTATTGTATGCTTTTGTATCTGTACACGAGTACCAAATTTGAGCGAAATCGGACGGTAAATAACGAAACTAGATCCGGAGTGGTGGGGGTAAAGATAAGTCAGAGACGACATATACGTAATACAAACGGTTTATATTGTATGGCATGCGTATACTGTACACGTGTACCAAATTTCAGCGAAATCGACATTAAATAACGAAACTAGATCCAAGTGGTGGGGGAAAAGCATAAGTTCAAAAGTTGTTATTTTTGGAAAATTTTGTTATAGTTATGTCGAAATGAGCCTAACTCAGGTAGGCCTATAGACTATTCGTGTTAAGAGTCGAAAAAATGTCCAAGGCTCTAGGACGCCACCGTTTTCGAGATATAAGCAACAAAACCACTTTTTTACGGGAAATGTATTGACTGTTTCGGAGAATACCTAACGACCAGAAGGTGCTCAGTGTTAGACACATCGGTGTTCTAACACGGCAACTGGGGAGGGTAAAAGCAAGCTAAGGGAACCTCGTGACGACTCCTAACGGCAGTGCTTATGAGGAAAAGCCAGTGCGTCACACGCTGGCCCCCACCCGGGTATCCGCTGCCAAGTCGAAGGTTGGCCGAGAGTAGCGTCCCACCACTACTCACGAATCCCCCGCGAGTCCTTTAGCAAACTTTAGCCTTGCAAAGTTGACTAAAGGACTGATCGGTGTTTAAAACTGGCCGAATCACAAAGACTCAAGGCTTGTCTCTAACACCGACCGTATATTTTCTAAATACTCACCAACAGAGAAGTTCTGCGCAGGCAGGAATCAGAGAGTCAGGAGAGAACAGTACTTGCCGCTCGAAGGCTCGTCGACAACTGATCGCCGACCGGTGTGCTTACACAAGACCTCGACGATTGCCGAAGGTTGCCGACAATCTCCGGAAACCCCCGAAGGTATTCTCCGAAACAGTCAATACATTTCCCGTAAAAAGTGGTTTTTTGCTTATATCTCGAAAACGGTGCGTCCTAGAGCCTTGGAAATTTTTTCGACCCCCGAAAGTCTTTAGGTCTACCTGCGTACACCATTTCCGACCTACCTATAACAAAATTTTTCCAAAAATAACAACTTTGAACTTATCTTTTCCCCCACCACTTTGGATCTAGTTTCGTTATTTACCGTACGATTTCGCTGAAATTTGGTACACGTGTACAGATACGCATGCCATACAATATAAACCGTTTGTATTACGTATATGTCGTCTCTGGACTTATCTTTACCCCCACCACTCCGGATCTAGTTTCGTTATTTACCGTCCGATTTCGCTCAAATTTGGTACTCGTGTACAAATACGCAAGCAATACAATATAGCTAGGTTAAAAGTGCATTTTATATAGTATAACAAGGCTAATAGTGTATTTTATAGTACAAAAAGGGAATTTGAGGGAAATTCGGGCATTTTTGGGAGGGAAAATTCCCAACAGGTTGGCAGGAATGGGGGCAGCCATCTTGGATCCGGGGCCGCCATCTTGGATCCGGTCATGTGACCTTCCCCCACCACCGACTCACCATTTGACGAAGACTCACCATGAGACGTTTCTCAACCGCCATATTATATCTACTGACGGTCAAACGTCCAGCAGCGCCTCAACCTTCTGACAACGTTCGATGTACAAACTCAATGGTTCTGACACCAGTTTCAGAGGAAGAACTGGATAATGTGATACAAAATCTTTCTACAAAGAAATCAAACTACATACATTACCTGTCAACTTGGCTATTTAAACAATTCTACAAACACTTGCTGGGTCCTTTGACACATCTAATAAACCTTTCCTTTCAGTCTGGACATTTCCCTTCTTCCTTAAAATGGCTAAAATCATACCTATTTTTAGGAAGGGAGATCAAAATTCTATCAGCAACTTTAGACCTGTTTCCATTCTTCCAGTGCTAAGTAAGGTCTTTGAGAAGGTCTTCTTAGCACGTTTAAGCCAATTTTTACAAAAATACAATCTTCTTTCTAAAGATCAATTCGGTTTTAGAGAAGAGAATCTACAATAGATGCAATTGTTTGTCTGCTTGAGAGGGTGGTTGAGGGATTAGAAAATCACAGACTCGCTTTAAGCGTCTTTTTAGATCTATCTAAGGCATTTGACTGTGTTGACCACAACATCCTGTTGAACAAACTAGAAGCTAACGGTATATGAGGATTTCCACTTTCGTGGCTTAACTCGTATTTACATAGAAGGTCGCAGACAGTCCAAGTATCCCAGCCATTTATAAAAAATCAATCAACTTAAATTTGGTGT